>JAQGAZ010000779.1:0-46062 GCA_034692225.1 Polydesmus complanatus
AATTTCGTTTTTAACGTTCGATGGATTATTATTAGTGTTAAGCTTAGTTAATTACTCTGATAATTAAAATACCAACAAATACAAAAATAATTCATATTACAAAATTTAATTTAATCAACGATTTTCGATGCTTTTTTTATTTATGAAAATTCTTATTCAACTTGATAAACGATTTTCCTTTATAAAAAAACTGAAAAACTCAGGAATACGCGTAGTGTTCGAAATAAGAACCTACTTAAGTAAAAAGCATAAATATTTTTTAAAATAGTCGTATGAGCATTTGGTTAAAGAAATGGCTCACATTTTTGTGGCATAGTGGCATATCTTTTATTTTGTAGATTCATCTAATAAATAGACTCAGTAAAATAAATAAAATGCATAAGGATAGCTTTTAGCAAATTATAACTTTAAGCAAAATTTAAATAATAATTATAAATGTCGGAAATTACTTAAGGGTTACTTATTTATACGAAACTTCTATTAATACCGTTTTTATTTTGTTAAAAACTAGTATTAAGCTGACATTAACGCGTCTGCTAAATGTTATAAGCAGAGTCTAGGTTGCTCAATTAGGTTTGCTGTTTAGCTACTTTCCAGTTCGTTTACAAGACAGTTATTGTACGGTTTATAGCAATAAACGTTGTAATAGATAAAAATTACGTTTATGAAAAAGAAAAAAAAACAGCGCAAGACTAAAAAAAAAATATTATATTTACTAAAACGATAAATCGAGGTTTAACTGCTTTTTAAAACATTTTCATCAAAAAACATTAAAACAAAAAAAAAAAAGTGCATAATAGATAAAAGCAAGTACTCTAAATTTTAGCGTTTCTTTTAAAATTAAAACTGAAAATGTACTAAAATATTGACAAAATAATAATGCAAACATCAAAATTGGAAACTCTCAAGAGGTCTTAACCAAATACGGCACACACGATTCTTCAAACGACGTGCGGGGATGCTCTCAACATCATCTTAACGCTCGCTTAAAACGAAACGTCTTCAATGAATCTCTTATAACGATTCTCCCCTCGTTCGGGGAATTGGGAGTTACTTTTTCCATGACGCCAATTCACATCAAAAAATATTCGACATTTTCATAATTTTATGTCAAAAAATAAAATTTTAAACAAAAAATTTGACAATTTTAGTTCATACTTTAACGAGTTTTTTTTTTTTTTTTTTTTTTTTTTTAAAAAGAAAACTAACATTTAAAAAAAACTAGTGCGTTTTATATTACTAAACCAATTTCTTACATCATCAAATTTCAACTTCATTTCAATTTCAATTTTATTGTATTTTGTTTTAAGATAATTATTATATTTTAATGGTCTTAAGTTCTTAACGTTTACCGAAGCGCTATTTTTTATGTCGCGGTATACAAAAACTGCACTGTATACGTATTTGAAACGACGCAACTAGATGACTAAGCGCTACATTTCGACATTAAAGGCAAATAGAAATTAAAGCCCCATAAAAACGTATAAATTTACGACATGAAAGCACAAATCGCGCTTGTTTCGCCATTTTATCGAGTCACAAAATGGCGACTCCCTCTTCGCAAAATTCGCAAATTGCAGGAAATTTACCTCTATTCATAATTTATCTCGGCGCAAATTGCTTAAACAGGATGTATACCAAGTTAAGAGCGGTGGTAGGGTAAACATGAAGGGGGGTAGCGTTTAGATGACCCTCGGTGTCGCTTTCAACCTAATCTGAAAGACCGGCAAGTGCGAAAAACTTAATTAGAATGATGTTGGGCGGCCATAAAAAAGAATAAAAAGAATGTATAGCTCGCGTTGCATGTTGAGAGATAATTCACAAACGAGAAATAAAATTTACCCCCCTCCGACGTTACGTTATGTTACGTAACGCAACTTTCTCCCCTAAAATGTAGACGCTCCTTCCCACTTGTACGCGCATCGATCTGTAACACATTTATAAAAGACATAAAAAAAGAGACGTGAAAGGAGTTGGGCGAATGACACGGGTAGGTGGGAGGGAAATTGTGCAAGCAAAATTTTCTCCACCCATTTTAATGCGACTAAAAGTGCTGGATAAAGAAATCTCCATTTTCTCTTGTTAAATTTGATCTTTTGTGATGATGATGATGACGTGTCACGTGATGACGCGACACATGGTCCGAACATAATTCGTTCCGTTGTCTTAATAGTTAAACTTCAATTATTACAGTATAGCGTATGCTCCCTATGAGGAACCAAATTCGTTAATTATAAAAATGTTAATTAACTTAATTGTAAAAACCATCGTCGTAAATTAAGAGTTTTCCGTAAGTTCATTATACTCGAACAATTATAAAGTTAGTTTGAAAATGTCTTAAAAAAAATTGCAACATTTTTGCATTCTATAAAACTAAGTTTTGAAAATCATAATACCTAAAATTTCAATATTCATACTGTACACTCAAAACTTTTTTTAGTTTTTATACATATTCTAAAAAAAAAAAACGTTTCAAAACAAAAAAATTTTGGAAGGTCGAAGTTACCAAAATAATAATAATAATAAATGTAAAAAACTATGAGCTTCAACTAATTCAAGTAAAGATGGTAAAGTAAATTAAGATAATGGCTTAATAGTAATACTTAATCCAACTGCGAAAAAATTCAAACCGAGTTTTGATAATTGGAACTTTGTAAATCAAAGTTACAAATGGAATCAAAATGTTAGAAACTATAAATCATAGTTTCGACAATTGATTAAACTGCACCTTTGCTGTTTGAAGATTTGGCAATTGAACCTCAATAAATCAAAGCGACGGGTTTTGATCACGTTCTCAGACTTCCTTCCCGTTGGCCTCATTTACCCAGGGTATTTTGCCATGTGGCCTAAACATTTACCAACAGGATGGGTGACGCAAAAAAAAAAGACCCCTCGTGAAATCTTGTGCAATATAATTAAATTTGGTTTTTTTGGCGAATTTAAACCTGTAAAAGATTCCTTACTAACTCAACCTTTGAAGGCATTATTTCAATAACCTCCGGTTGCCATCTTTATAAGTTTTTGCAATTCTCCTTATTAAAGTTTTTACATTTTTTTACAATGACAAAATTACACAAAAGGGTCTCACTATTTCTGCGCCATCCTCGCTTTGGGATTTAGTTTCATTATAATTGTTGTCATCTTTCTCTCAAAACCTCTAAAGATCAATACGAAAAATGGAAATTTTGATCTTTCCTTAAAATTCAAATTACCGGTACCACAATTCTACTGTATTCAAAAATCAACCAAAATTTCTTTCAAAAAAAAAAAATTAGAAAAACAACCTTAAATTTAATATTAAAATTGAATCATTTTGCGGTTTGAAACTCGATTTGTCGAGTTAATTGGAAGGTGCGCGCGCCGTTTGACCGCAAAGGACAGACAAATATTGAGAGTAAATTATGGAAACAAACGTCGTTGCTCTCGCTTGCGGTGAATGTTCACTGGAAAATAATAAAAATGAAGAAAAACAAGTTCCAAAACATAATTTGAACTAGCGTGTCTCGCCGCTTTACAGTCCATTCGTGACGCCGCTTCATCTACCAAACACTTAAACTTTCTGCTATTTACTTCGCTCACGCAGAGACAAATTTATTCGCATAAAAGAGTGTGCGGAATTGTGTGAATATCCGTCGACGAAAAACGCGAGTGAAAGATGAAATATTTAGTCGGTTAGACGTTGTTAGTGCGCATGCGTCTTGCGAAGAGGAAACCGTTTCAAGTTCGAAATTTGCAAGAAATGAACGCATTTCTTAAAGTTACAGAAAGAAAAAAAAAAAATACTAAAAATAGATGAATACAAAATGCAATGCTGTGTATACGCGCCTTTTTTCTATCCGCTTTTATTTTTATTTTTACTTTCTCCATTGAAAGTTTAAAGAGGGATGTAGAAAGAGAAGGAAAAAATGGAAAGTTGCCGAGAGAATAAATAGGAAGAGTCGAAACGTTTACTGTTTGGTTTTTAGGAACGAATCGAAAAACAAAAAGAAAATGCGAGAGAAAAAATAAGAAAGAAAGTATCGGAAAAACACTAAAAATAACTCTCTATTTTAAAGATGTAAAAACGTAACGGAAGTTACGACTCAAACTTGAATTTCGTAATTATTAAGAGTATGCATTAAATTTGCAAACAAATTTAATTTAATAAGAAAGTGTCTTTTCGAAAGAATAACATATTCACTCTATAAATAAGCCCTTAAAAAATCCTAGATCAAGCTAGATGTAGTACGTTGATGTAGCGGTACATAAAAGATGATAAAACACAGGTACCAAAACCCTATCAGAGATCTAAAATCAACATCGAACAGCCCTTTAACACTTTCGTGATTACATTTCGATACTATGAATTATTCCAATAAATAATTTGATATAAAGTAGCTTTTACAAATGCCACCCAGTCGCAGAAATAATAATATTGCACAACGAACAATCGGGAGAAAATTTGATCTATACAACAAAATTTTAAAAAATACTTGAAAGAAACTTATTTTTTATTTATTTTTTGAACGTCTAGAAAGCGAAAATGATTTAAAATACAATTCTATGATTAAAACCGCTACCGGTATTCAAGAGTTGGCGCAAAACGTCTCGCCACCTTATTAATCTTTTTGCATTAAGTTTGTGACGCGACATCCGCAGTTTAAAAGAGTTAAAAATGTTAAGCTAAGGGTTCAAGAGAGCTACAAATCACACTTAAAATCGTGATGTCATAATGACGGACTCACAAAACTTGTTTAAAAATAATTATTTGCTTATTTTCAATAACCTTAAAAATGAGTTTAAAATGACGTCACAAGTTTAAAGAAGTGTTGTAAGGAAGTGCTGCGCAAACTCTTGATTAAATCATTAATTTCACTTTATTTATTTAATTTTTTTTTTTTGGTGAAAATTATTTTCCTATCAATTTTTCCTTTATAGATTTTATCACATTATCGGCTTTTCAATAAGCCGTACAACCTGTCTTGATACATTTTCGATTTTCTTTTAAATTTTATAAAACAGAAAAAAGAAAATAAAAAAATGTTTGCCAGCTGCCTCGCAACATCGTGTTTGTAATGCATTGTGCCTTCAGCAATTTCATCTCCAATCAATAACAATTTAAAATTGATTAAAAATCATAAATATATATTTATATATATATATTTTGTTTAATTCAAAAATATGAATAAAAATATTTTCATCTCTCTCCCTCCCCTACTTTAAATTTTGGCATTCAATATTTTATTCATTGCAAATTTCGTTAATAAATTATTATAATATACAAAATATATGCAAAAATGTTTTGTAATAAACCAAAATAATATACAGTAGCCTACATTCATATTTTTCCTATTAGACAAATTCCACAATTTCGAATCAACCGTTGCACTCGATATTTTATTAGAAAAACCTAAAAGAATTGTTGAATAAAATAAAACTGGGTAATTATTTTTTAAATAACAAACTCTTAAAAAATGAGCTGTACGGCATGACACTGAATGAGTTGCATAATGAATTTAGTTACAAGGAAAATTTCGCTGTACTAAGAAATTAATAGTACAATAACGTTACCGAAAAAGGAAACTTTTGCGCAATGAGTTTCACTGTATCGATGAGCGTTTTGTTGAGATGTTCATAACATTATTTTATTAATAATTGAATTGAATTTCGTGAATTGATGAAAATATCATGTTACATCCTGGTATTTCAGTGCAGATATTTTATCTGCTGTATGACGACATTTCGCGCCATTTGTTTTTATAGCTAATTACATAATAATTATCAGATGTTACGTTAATAAAAATTTCTGATGGTCCACCGGTTGTGCAATCTGCGCCCTATATACACCAAATAAAAAGAATACCGAATTTAAAATGTTTTTTTTTTCAACTGGTTTGTTTGTTTCCAGTTTGTCATCTTAAAAAGCAATATGTGGGCAACTGGCATTAAAGTGACGCGCGCAGTACGCAGCGTCACCAATATAAATTTTATTTTTTTTGCTATTTCAACTTTAAAGATGATAAAGAGCGATCTATAGATAAAAAGTCTAGAGTTAAATATAAAAAAAAAAAGGATGGGGGAATGTTTTTCGTTTCAATTCGTCTTGTGCTATTGATAAAAGCCGCCATTTTGCATATATTGCAGAACTATCAACATGTTTATTTGCCTTGTAACATAGTGCACACATCGAACGATCGATAAATCTTCTAGACTTTACTTTACTAAATGAAAAGTGCGGCGCACACTTTGGGTTGCGAATAGGGTTCCTCGGGCGACCGAACCTCGCTAAAGTAAACAAATAGAGAGCATTTTAATATTTTATTAGTCAAATAATTACGTTTTAATTATAAGAAACTAGAATTTGATGGAGAAAGAAAAAAATAAAATAAATGGTAAGGGAATGATTGCTGCATTTCGTCAATGTAAAAGAAAACTTTCACACAAAAGTAAATATCAAAATACTGTACAGTTATAAAATAAAAATAATTAAAATTGTATTTTTTTCTTATGGAATAGGCCTATATTTTAATCAATATTTTCAAATTAAAGTGATTCATTATTTTCATTTGTCATTGGAAAGATGTAAATTCGCTTAATACTGATATGATAGGGAAGTTTACGGATAAGCTGTATATGTATGATAAAAATTTTATGAAAACATGCAATTGTTGTTAAAATTTTTACTTATGACATCGTTACAGCTTTAAGAATATTTAATTTTATTTTTATAATTGTTTAAAAAAACTTAAAAACTCAAATTATGACGTCATTGGAAATGGAATTAAATATAAGAACGAGTAAACAAGCTTAATCGCAAACTTTCTAAAAACAATGCTTTAGTTAATACAGTATTTAAGTCTCGTCTTATTTTGATAAGACAAGATTCAAAAAATTAAATCCATATTATAGCTATCAAAAAATGCATTTTTTTCTTAAATAATCTATGTCAGTGAATTCGAAATTGTCTCTTCTTCAACAATTTATTTGTGCAGATTTTAAACGTTAATCACGATTTAGAATGCACACAGCAACGGAATTTAACTCGGATAAGAACTGCTTCAAGATGTTATACTCTTCATTATAAAATTTACAATGCAGTACGGTATGTGAAGAATTTTCAAACCGAAATTTGCGATGATCTGAACAGTACAGTGCTGATATCATATATTCTAAAAAAACAAGAACATTTGCACGATTTATTGAAAGTTCATCAAAATGAAAAAAAAAAATAATAAAATTGTACTTTTTATTATAGGCCTACTAATATTTTGTACTAAAACGGTTAAAGTAAATTATGCAATTATGTTCTCTTAAAGTTTGTTTTAAGCCGATTTGTCGATTTGCCGACTTAAAAATGGTATCATTTTATAGAAAAACTTATAACATTTTTTTCTGTAAATTAATAATTCTTTCGTTAATTCAATAAATATAAACATTCAAAAAGTAACTTTTCACACAAATTTCAACAATTCTGATAACAATAAAACAAAAATATAACAACCATTTAAAAAAAATCGAATTAGTAAGATTATTGCAAACATTCGATATGCGCACCATTTGTAAATTTTAATTGGACTTTGTGTCTGATTTGCTTTCTATAGACTGTTCAATATACTCAGCTTTCACTACATGTACTGTATTAATTTTACAGCAAAGAAGCGCATTGAAATCTTTTGCAGAAAAACTTTGTGAGTTTCTATAAATAAAATGGCACCATTTTCAAGCTTTCAGCTTTGCTTGTTTTTTTTTTTTAATAACCGAGGAAATTAAAAAGAACCTTTTTTGACGCCCGGTATATTAAAACAAGAATCAAATTTTATTTTTTAATACTTTTATCATCAAATTTTGGGAGTGGTTTTGTATTTGCGAAAGCATCTTTTCCTTCGTTTCTTGAAACAAACATATTTTATTTACTCTCTTTTTATCTCGAAAAAGAAAAAAAAAACATTTCAAAGCTAAAACGTCGATGAAACTGCTTTGAACGAGCGAATATTTAACTTCCATCAATCAATGTAAACATCAAATATAATATTCGTCAAACAGATGAATAGCTCCGCGATCGAAATTTATCTGATGTAAAAATGAATCTGAGAGTATTTCGGATCTTTGTAAAGAAAAAATGATTGCATTAAAAATGAAAGATGTTGTCGAAACCTAACTGAATTAAGCGCGATACGAGTTTAGCGGTGAAAGTAAAAAAAAAAAAAAGGAAGAACTCAAGTTCATTAATAGATCTCAGATTGATTCGTTTACTATAAATTGAAGTTTGATATAATCCTAACCCAATGACCTTTACTTAATTCTAACCTAAAGGCTTTCAAACTGCCAAAATAGATTTCAAAAAAGCAATGCCAAACGCAGAAGAAAGAAAACACTTCACAATATAACTTTTTAATATTTTATTGTAACGCAAATTTGAAATTAAAAATTATTTATTGCTGGCAATAAAACATGGCCTACATATCAATTTTCAAACGTTTAAAAAAATGACATCCAATTCTCGTATTTATAATACGCACCGGTCGTAATTAACTTCATTTTTATACTAATTACTAAACATTTCCATAATTTATAAAACTTTTGACAGGGAAAGCAAGTAGAGCAGAGCCTCCTAAACGGAAGGATGCGAATGCAAGTTATTCCGCTTTTCATGTAAGATAAGTTAAAACAGAATTTAAGTGCATGTAATATTAAGCAGTCTATACTGTATTGTCACTTGTACTGTGGAACTTAAACCTCACCATTAAGATGCTATAGAACTGTTATCCTTGAATTCTAGCTATCTTATAATCACACAAAAAGATGAGTACATCCGGGTCCGTACATTATTAGCCCTTATTTTAGACTTGTCTACCACAAAAAATCATCATTATCAACTTAATCTTCAAATTTTTTCTTATAAATAATTGTTGGATTCACCATTTAATTTGGTTTAATATTAGACGTCAAAAAAAATTTAATTTCGATGTCCAGTAGTTAAATGTTTAAAAAATTCAGTGATGCGCAGAAAATGATCATAATATTATTTTAGAAAAATAAATTTCTTATCTAACTAAGATGTCTGATACGTTTTCTGCTCCTAAATGTACGCAGCAAATGTTGCAAAAATTAAAAATTAAATTAATATCGGTATACAAAAATAAAATGCATAGGCCTACTCTTAATTTGGCTCGTCTTTGATAGTTTCATAGCAGTTAAACAACTTTTCAAAGATATTTTAAGAGCAAACCTCATTTTTAAAAATAGCAATAATGCTTTTTTAGGTCGCGAAAATGTGGCAAATCGTTCTACTTTAAGAGACTTACTGTTAAGATAATGTTTATTTATTTATCTGTAGGTAATTTTTGTTAATTTTAAACAACAACCAATTTATTATATAAAGAATTACGTTTCAAGTTCCTGAACTAATAAAAGTAAATTCAATCAGGTCTGAGTCGATAGGAAAAGTAAATAATTTTCGAGTTGCGAGGTGTATGTAAAAAAGTGCGGAAGAGTTTGTTTACTTTTTACGCTAACGTAATTGAGAAGGTCAACACAAAAATCCCACGTCCGGCTTTAAATGCAATTCGACTGATCAAACTCGTGTTGTGTGTTTGTCTGGAAAATAACTAAATTTGCTTTCATCATTACGTAGAGCGCGAACGGAAGAGATACTTAAGATCTCTAATCAAATTTTGGCTTTTATCTGGACACCTTCACTGTCATTCTCTCTACATATCACGACGTATTATAAGCGCGCGAAGGCCAAAATGCTGCAGCTAGATAAAAAGAGAAAATGCTTGAGAGAAATATTCGAAGTGGAGTAAAAATGGAAAGCGAGAAAAGCGAAATGATGAAAAGAGAGAAAGAGAACGCCAGAGTGATGGAGATAGAGAAAGATAAACAGAGTGATGGAATAAGCGAGAAAAGAATGTTGCGCCGACGTTTATCAATTTAATTTCCACATTTCAAAGCCGGTTGTTCTTCCTCACTCAAATTACACGAGTGTGTACGTGTTCAAGATGGCGATCCGCGTGAAAAGAAGAGCCCGCTTAAGACAAAAACATAGCACTCGTTTTCACAAAATTTGTTAATCGAATCCAATGCAATTCGACATTAAAAATAATGAAGCGCTAAAATAAAATTGAAAATAAGAATAATTTTTGCAAGGACATTTCTAAATATAATTAACGCACAATTTATGTGGGGAACAAAACTCGGATGAAACGAAGTAAAAACTAATTAACAAAAGTAAAATCTAGTTTAAAGCTTTAATTAGAAATAATTGCGGTCATTCTTAATTAAAAAAAGCTTTAGTTGCTCGTAGTAAGAAGTCAAAGAATGAATGCCACGGTAAACAAATTATAATTAGAGACCACAAGCTTTGGCTTTTACTCGTAGTTAGATTTTTAAGAATACAAGAGGTCAGTTTCATTTCGGAAAACGTTGTTAATAAGTGAAAGTTAATATTTTTCAAAAACTATTAAAAAAAATTAAAACATTCTTTAAATATTTTTGCACCCTATTTCTCATTTACAAAGTAAAAACAGCGCCATCGAGTTCACTTCGAGCTCACTCATTCATGTTGAAACGTCAAGTTAGTTTACTGCTCTTAACTTGTAATTAAAAATATTTCAAACTTTGTTAATGTTTGAATTTTTATTTGCCAATATATATTTACCATTTCAGATTGATCTACTCAAAACTAGTTTTAATATTTTTTTAAAATAAATTATTTAAAGTAAAGAGATAAAAATTATTAGACTGTTGAAATAATGTAAACAATTCGTAATTTTATTTTTTGCAACAAATATGAAATAGATCCTTACTTATTAAAGAAAATTTGAATTAAAAATAAACAAATTTTTGTTTGTACTGAATTCTACCACCTACAGTAGCTTTAAGGTTGTGTTGTCTTAAACGGGTTTTAGCGTCGACATCGCCTGTTGTAAGTTAAATGATTAAACAGTGTCTTCCAACTTTTATTATCATTTATATCATTACCGTTAGTCTACGTGAAAAAACAAAATAAAAAATAAACAAATAAATGACAATTTTGTTTTTCAGATCACGAGTAAAAAAAGTGGACCAAAGTTGTTCACAAATTACTTTTCTTTTTCTTAAGTCTAAGAAAAGACACGTAAAACAAAAAACCCCAAACAACAACAAGGTTTAGATTAAAAAATGAAATCATTAATCAAAACGTGACCACGGAAACTGTTGCTCCGAAGGAATTTCGTTTCTCAATGCTCACTTAACTCGGCGCTAATTTCACTCGACTCAATTGATTGCTAAATAATGAATTAATGGATGATTTTAATTAACGAGAAACAAACAGCAACACTGACACCATCATCATCAACAATAAAATGAACAAGTGAGAAAGTTAATGCTGAAAAAGTTGCGACAAATATACAATCGTCGCACAAAATCTTGTAGGCCCATCAAACATTCAAAAAACCGAAAGATTATTTAATGGAAACGGTTGTTGAATTACGTTAATAAATTACTTACTATATTCTTATGATTCTATTAATAGTGGAAACAGCTATTAATCAGTAGCTTTAATGTCTTTAATATAAAATTTTGTACTCCGGTGAATTTTTATGGTCGTTTTACGCAAAGCTCTACCCAATCCATATGGGATCAGTTCTCAGTTATAATTTTAACCAACCCTGTTATTACTGGTGTAAACATGGAAATAATATAATATAATAAATAAATAAAATTGAACATTTCTAAACCCAAAACCCTAAACAATCAAATAAAAAAACAAGGTATAATCTAAAAATCAATACAATTTGTTTATAAATGAATTTTGATCTAGCGTCGGAACATCAGATTATTTCTCCCAACGACTGTACTACGTGCAGTTGGTGGCGCCCCTACTGGTGAAGTGTAAAAGTCGATGGATGAGATTGTTTTGGTCGTTATATCGAGCTGCTTAAAACATTAAAAGCGAAGAGAGCATTCAATTATACACCGCTTACTGATTAATTACACGTTTTTACCCGACCAACAAGATTAATTGCCGCCAGAACAACAACAACAAAGATATTCATTCGTCTTCGCACTTTTTATTTACTCCTCTGACGTCACTCGCAACTCTTCTTCACTTTTAATTTGAACCGCGCTAAACTAAAGTAAACCTCCCATCGATTTCGTAACCAATTATCATAAAAACCGGGGGTCTACCTTCCTACTTCCTCTACGTCATAAAAATAAGTAGAAAGATAAGATGAAGGATGGAAAAAAAATCCAATTTTATTTAAGTACCAAATGTAATATATAATAAATGATGTCACGTCGAAGCTTCTTATATTCAAGAACATAATTCAAGTAGCAGCTCGCATCCGACGAGTATTTGCTTGCGCGCGCGTGCGAACCATCTTCGAATTCTCCGTGTCCATCACTCTGCTTCTCTCCATCTTGCCATTCATTTCTTTCTCTCGGTGCGATTAATTAGCCCTCTTGCACCGACGGAATTCTAATTAACACTTAACTAATTTTCTTCACCCATTTTACCACTCACTTTCATCTATTCTCATTTTGTTTTTTAATCAATACGACAAAAGGGCGATTTCGATAAAGAAAGCATCTATTTTTTTATCAAAGAAAACACCAATTTATTCCTTTAGTAAAGAACATTCACATTACTTTTAAACTTTAAATTTCAAAGCCCCAAAAAGATACATGCATTTTTAAAAAAAATGGTACAGTATATTGTTTGCTGCTTATTCTTCATGAAATTTGAGCTTATAAGCAACGGAGAAACTAATTCATAATTATCATTTAAATTTCATTTTTTTTTTTATTTATTAAAATGAATTTTTTTTTATCTCGATCAAACATTTATTTAGTTGTTAGCACTGCTTCTACTTCAAAACTTTAAGCATAAAAATCACATTTCCGCATACAACGCAATGTCATGTAAAATCTTTCGAAAATCAATCGTTAATATCCCAAATGACTTGCTAAAACTGTTCATTATAAATAAAAATGCAAAATATTTACATAACGATTTGCAATAAAAAAAAATTGAAATCATTCATCGTAAATTTTTTTTATTTATGTATTTATTTTACTACCGTACCAAACTTCAATAAATTACAATACAAAAGCAATTAATAATAAAATATTATTTGAAAAGCAATTAATATGCGTTAATGGTCAATACACTATGTGAACGCGTTTTGGACTGTTAAGTGCAAATAGTAGGGTAAGGCGGGGCAAGATGGGACCCTTAAGGTTCTAGGATTTTTCCTGGCCTCTAGAATAGAGTTAACGAGCTAATTTTTTTTTTTAAATGTTCTCTAAGGTATTATCTATGACTATAAAAAGTTTCAATTTTTTGTTTAACTGTTGAAAAAGTGAAAAACCGGTTCCCGCAAAAAGTGCATTCTTCCCCAACTTGCCCCACTACCTGGGTAAGATGGTATGTGGGGGTGGGTAAGATGGTGAGCATTCAAAAACATAAAAAATTAATTAGACAAAAAACTTTAATTGCCTAGAATGAGTTGCAAAAGGTTAATATCGCATACAAACTTTACAAAATAGCTTATCTCGCACAGTAATCGCACATATACGCCCTAAACGCTGCTTCACTCTGGTCCAAACCGGAACACGCAGCATGAGCCTACTTGCTCGTTCGTCGTTTCTCGCTCGTCGTCTATCGTTAGTTTTCGTATATATAATTTAAAAGGAATCATTTAGAATTGTTAGTTAAACGTTATAAAATCTTAAAATAGAATTCATTAGCATTACATATTAGCCAAGCGAGTTAAAAATATAAAATGTTTCGAAAAAATTTGAATTTGGTCAAACAAAACTTTTCCCCATCTTAACCAGCAAAAAAATCCCCATGTTGCCCCCGGTAGCCATTTTTTCGAAACTTTTTTTTTTAATTAACTAATTATCATGCCAATTAAAAATAGTTTATTATACATTTTAAGCTAATAAGGTATAGATTCGAAATAAAATATTAAGAAAGTTTAAAAGCATACCTTTAAATTGTAAATCCTTACGCAGTGAGCCTCAAAAATAAGATCGCCATTTTTTTCGTCCAAAAATTTTTTTCACAACTTATTTCAACCGGCAAGCGTTCGATTTTTTCCCGGTAACTTCTATTCCCATCCACTAGAAGGTCAACATGTACCTTATGCTGCAGAGACAGTACCTCCATCTATCGTACATTTCGAGAAATAGAGTTTTCACCATCTTACCCGGCTCCCCATCTTACCCCCCCCCTTCCCCTAAGGTCAAATAGGTCTAAGCATTTACTTTACTACTAGTACGCCTATAGTAATCGTAGTGGTGCACTCGATATAAGGCAGCATTTTTAGTCTCTATTTTTTTATTTTTTTTCTTTTATTAATGTTCCAACCAAGCAATTAAATGTGTGTCCGATCATAATAGCGGAGTATTAAAACCTGATTTGCAACATTAAAATATTTTATTTTAACCAATTAATAATAATTAATTTTCTAATTTCTAATTATATTATAGGCATAGTCCGGGTTAACGGCGCCGCTTACCCGGATTGTTTGAAAACGAAAATACAAATGAATAGAATTTTCGTCTTTACAAAAAAGTATTTGTTTGGCCGTTTATAAAACTAGACCACAGTGAAACCGGATAATGCAAAGTATTGCTGTATACAGAACTGAATTTTGACGCGTTGGTTTCATATTTGTTTATGTTTTGAAAATTCAATTTGCGCAAATGCAAAGTGTGCAAAAAGTTCTCGCGGAACGAAATTCTGCCTCATAATATGAATTGCAAAGTTAACAATTCGGTCAAATTTATTTCCTGTATGTATTGAAAAATAAGCCAATGAAATAATTTTATCCTCGTAATTTAAACCTACCTATCGGTACTTAAAAGAAGTACGTGAATTGTAAGTTCCGAAAGTGTTGTTCCGTCAACCACTTGCCATATTCATCCTTTCCGGTCTAATGTGTTTCAAGTGTGTGCCAAGTGCTCAATATTTGGTTGCCATGAATGACTATGGCATACACCATAATGTGCGTGATAAGTGCCTCGGCCAATACACTTCAATAAATTGCGTTCAAACGACTTTATTTACATTTAAGCTCATCGCTCAACGACAAATAGACACTAAAATACAGTATACCTTTTAGCTACGCTCACAAATTTTTAACATTACAAAAGAACGTGTCAGTTTGATATGATTAGTTGCAGCCAGACCGAGTTTAAGCTTCAATTCTTTCGAATTAAAGTCTATTAGGATAAATCCCTTAAAAACATCGCTTTTTAATAGAAAACAAGGTTAAATTAAAAGTATCTAAAATAAATATTTAAAATGAAAACAAATTAAATTACCATAAAAAGGGTCACTAAACCTAAATAAATGTTAAATTCGAATCTAATAACAAAATATCTACGTGAGCTTACAAAATTGTGAAGATAAAAGTTGAATTCTTTTCCTTAACCGAATCTAAATTAAACTTTAAAAATCTTCTTTTGGTAAATAATTGACCAATAATAATTATTGGCCTACATGTTTGTAATTCAATTTCAACTTGTTGTACATCTGCATTTAAATCTTTTTAAAATGATCACAATACTGTATTTCGCGTTATAAAAAAGAGGAAGAATAATAGAATATTGCTCAAAATACGCTATAAAAAAAATTTGCCCGAAAGGTTCCACGAACAACACTATTATATGCTTAAATAAAATACGATCTTTTTATTCATTTTTCTAAATCTATTGCTTAGATTTATTGATTGGAATGTATTTTCGTAATATTAGTTTAGCACACTATTCTATTATTTGAATTGCAAAATAAAATGTGACTAGACAATATTTCGTGTTTGTGCAGCAATTCCATTTATTTTGGAATTTGTTTAGCTTTGCGTTCCACTTTAGGCTCAACGCTAAGAGCTTCGAGTTTAGCGCTGACAGTCGACACAATTTTAAATCTCAAAAAATAATAGCATACAGTATATTTTGATAAAGAATGAGAATAAAAGACTTAAGCGATATTGATAATAACGTTTAAAAAACTACATGCAAAAGTGACTGGACTTGCACTTGAAATTTTAAATACTGAAATTATATCACGATACATTAACAGATGGCATTTTCCAATTTAACTTCACACTCTACAGAGTTTACACCATATTCAGACAGAGGAAAATTTGCTTAAAGCTTAAAATCACTATAATTTGATCAAGATTTTCCTTATTTTATTTCTTGAGTTAATCTAATGTTCAGTTAACCGAATTCATTTGATTGTAATCGAAAAATTATAAGAACCGAATTAATCACTATTTGATAATCTAATTGAGCCGTACACAACAAAATAATTCAAAATTAAATTTCAAATGATTTGAATTTAAATTTTTAATAAAATCAAAACCCTCGTGTGATAAATTTTATTTGACTTGGATTAGTTGGTTTAATCCAAGAAATCAACAATCGAAAATTAAATTATAAATGAACTTGTAGAATGAGTTTTCCTTGCGTTTGTTTGTATTTTAACACGTTTTTCCTTTGCTTATTTTGGGAAGCGAATAAACATAGTTTTCGAACTACTTGTTCCAATTTAAGTCTCTGAACGTTTGGGATTAGTGAAGCTCAAGTAGAGGCGGTTAATCAGTTAAATTGTTTACAAATTATCTCCCGTTTTCTAACACGATTCAACGTCGGAATTATGTGTTGTGTCGAGAGAGTTGAACATCGTCTTCGTCTTAAACATCTTTAAGATGGCGATTGACGACGAGAATCTGGAAGAAGAGCGAGAAGCAAGAGAGAAAACGGTGTGCAAGTGAAGAGACTGTTGACTTTTATTTCCACCCTCAATATCGTCGTAGCGTAAACAATCAAATTTCCGATTTGAGTATGCGCAGGCGCATAGGTCTCCCAACGTCTTGCAGCGCGCTCTACGTCGCCTTATCCCTCCCTTAAACGCCCTTTCGCTCTTCCAATCTCAAATTAAGACAATCAAACTTTGAAATTACCGTCTTTCTCTCTCTCTTTCTTTCTTAATTCTCCTTTTCTCTCTTCATCACTCTCGATCGCTCGCTATTTCTTTAACCTTTCATCTCTCAAGCTCCTCTCGTATCTCTCGGTCTCTATTTCTTAACTATCCTTTACTTTCAATCACTCTTTCCATCTCTTTTACTGTCATTCTGGCATCCTTTCCACCAATTCTTCAATGCTTACTTCTTCACTCTTCTCTCCATCACTCTTTCATTCATATCCTTCGTTCTCTCTCGCTCTCCTCTCTCCATCTTTCTCTTTTCCATCTTTGTGTTTCAATCTCTCCATCTCCCCCATTCGCTTTAACTCTCTCGATCTCGTTAATTATTTCTTTACATCGACGACTCAATTAATTCTTTCTCTCGAAAACACCTCCGAGTCACTTGCTAATAATAGATGCACCTTAACAAAGATTGAAACAGGGATAATGAGATAATGATGGAGCAGCGAACACGTCACTTACATTACGCTGTAATTCTACTACCGTATATAAAAAAAAATTAAAAAAAACTTTAAAAAAAAAAGATAGATGTACGCGCATTACCATAAAAAGCGTTGTGATGGTGAATAAAAACAAAGTAACGAACTAATTGTATAAACAAAAACCGCGGGAATAATTTTCAGCGAGGTTTGCAGATAAATTAGGGCATATTGAAGAGATGAAAATAACATAATTAAGGAGTATTTTTATAATTAGATTATAAATAAATAAAATATGATAATGGAAATGTAGTCAAATCTTCTTTGAGTCAAAGGGCATTTTGTTTGATTACCATCAGTTTTTCTTTGAATGCAGTTTCCTATTAATTAAATATTTAGCGGTTTAAGATTTGTTCTTGTAAGATATGTTATGCGAAGTTTTCATCTTATTTGCATTAAAAAAACCGTTTCGATTATTTTTTTAATATTTTTTTCTTTAATAAGAAATTCTGTTTTTTAAACACTTTTCAAATTTATAATCAACTAACGGTGACAAAGTGTACAAAAAGAGTTGATTAATCCAGTAAATTTAAAACGACAACTCATAAATCGCAACTAACTCAAGTATAGCGAAAACATTTCGTCTATCGAAACAAAATTCAATAACTTTTGAAGAAAAATGTAATCGATATAAAAAAAATTTCAAATGTAATTCGCAAAATCTTCAGTTTTTTTCGACATTTTTCAAGAGGCTCCACCCTCTTTGAAGTTCCAGTTTTTATAAGTCTAATTTAAAATTCTTCGCCACGTATAGATCCATTTCGAAAAATCAAGGATTTTCATTAAAAAAGTTATTTATTTTTGCTTCTGTATTCAATGAACTGTGCTTAAAAATTAAATATTTCTCAGAAATTCGTTTAAAAATTGAGTGACGTCATACTGCGCAAACTTTGCGACATCACGAAAGACTTAAAAAAAAAAAAAGTCGAGAGTCGAGTAAATTTGAAATAACTTTCTACGCAACAGTATACCATACGCTACGCCATACAGAATAAAAACAAATGACCACGCCCATCAGCTTTCATTACGTTAAAATGATGAAAAAAAATCTATTCAGTGCGATGTCATTCCGTTCTGTTTTAAAAAGGTTTTTTAAAAAAACACGTTGCGTAAATTTAGCTTTCGCAATTTCCGTTAAATATTGATGGTTTTGGTTACACTGTTATATTGAATTTCGTCCTTACCAGAGTTAGTAAGTTAAACTTGGTTTAAAATATTGGTGACCGCAAACGAGATTATAATAATTAAAAAAGATTAATTTTTTCAAGAATAATTTTGTAAAAAAAAATTTTAAAATAAGATCAAACTTGGAAAAGTCTCTTTATTAAAAAATAAATAAAAAAGTGTGCGCAGAAACCTATTTGGCATTTACTTTTATTGTTTTAATCTCGTTTATTTCCAGCAATAACAGAGATATGTCGCATGATTTAGCAAAATGAAATTAATGTAAAACCAGAAGTTTAAATAAAACTAGATCACTGAGTAGCAGAAAAATATTACGCTAACTTTATCTCGCGCATCAATTTGGAAACAAATTTATAAAGTAAATAACGATGGCAATAAAAACTCAATAAAAAAGAAAACGAAAGCAAAAATCAAAATTAAATTAAATTTAGCGCAGTAGAATAATTTTTATCTGTATAATTGCCGAACCGAATTTGTTCGAAGATGAGGAAATAATTTGGAATTCACCAAAGAGAACTCAACCAAGCAAATAAGAAAAAATCAAATTAGAATTTGTTCAATTTCCAAACCTTTCCTCGCACAAATTCGATTCGCTGCAATTTTTTTTTTAATTCAAAGAATAAATTAAAAAAAATTTGCGGATAATTAAATCCGACTTAGCGCGAAGATTAATCTCAGCTTTTCAAAGATGAAAAGACAAGTAAACAATCGGGAGTGAACGCAACAACGCCCCGAAGGGATAAACAGCAAAACCTCGATTTTTCACTTTTATTAGAAAAAAGCTTTGTGATGCAATAAATAAACGAATCATTTTTGTGTTTTCTACCAGTTTAACTCGTGATATTAATTTAATTATGGCATTTTTAGAAATTAAAAATAATATTGCCAGATGACAAAATAACAATTGGCAATTCGTCGCAACTACAATGTCGCGATTGTACTCTAGATGGTCAACCAATAGTATATGCGGTTTTGCAATAATTGCAAGTTAATAATGTATTATTTATAGAAATATGATATCATCATGCCTATTTATATATGTATATTTATGTACAGTATATTATTCTTTGTATTGCAATTATCTAGTAGAAGCCGTCACAAAAAAACTAATTAAAAATGAAAAATGCTTTTAGTTTTCAATTTAAAAAATCTTTATAATTATAAATCATTAATGATCACCGTTCAAAACAAAATTATAAAATTCATTTTAAAAATTATTAAATTCCCTTAACAATTTTTAAATTCATCTTGAAAATCATTCGTTTTATTTTAAGAATCCTCAAATTCATTTTTAAAATTGCTTGCTCTATTTTAAAAAAAAATTCTTAAATTTTGAAAATCCAATTCAAAGAATTACTGCATTAATTTAGCTAAAAGAAAAAAAATTCTGGAAATATTTGAAACATTATGTACCCGGTACAATTTTTATCAAATTAAATATCGATATATTTCCAATTCAAAATACATCGGGATACATCGGCGCACATTAAAAACTAACAAATTAAACGCGAAGAATTTATGTATGGAAAAACAATCGATCGAAGTTTTTCTAAGAAATAAATTTCTTTTCTATCCATCTATTTTGAGATAAGAATTTTAAATAAAGGCAAAATTTGACAAGTTGAATAAATGCTTCGTTTTAAGCATGCAGCTCATGACTTGGCATGAATAAATAAAAATTCTATCTCCAAACGCAAAGCGTAAGTTGGTTTGGCGCAGCGCAAACATTGTATATTATAAAATAAAAGACGACGAGAGGCCAACCAGCCAGCCAGAGTGATGGAGAGAGAGAAAGAGGCAAATCAGTTGAAAACATCTCGTAATAAAATCGACTGAAATTCCAAACCGCATGTCATTAAAATGTCTTTTTTTTTCCTCTCTCTCTCAGTTCGCCTTTCCACTTTATCACTCCTCTAAAACGAACAAGCCAGCAGTTTCCAAATTAATTACTTGCCAGACTGTACTTATTACAAGACGAAAGCGAATGGCACAGTCAATGTGCATGTGTTGCATTTTTACATTCAACACACACGACAACTTTCTTAACAACGCTAAGTATGTGTGCTACAGTGTGTCCCCAACTTGCGGTTGATCATTTTGACTAAACGATTTCCATTTTTCATCAGTTGTTTACTAATTTTAAAAACGGTGTTCGCAACTATTATATTCCAGTTTTAAATTGTTGATTTTCTCTAAAATAAATTCTTTCTCTAATTCATTTTAGCCTAATTTCCATATTGAAATTGGGAACGTGCCCCTGAAAGCGGTATTTTTCGTGTAAAGCAATGCAGGATTGCACTGCAAGACACTCATCAATTGAGATTTATCTCAGGAAACGCAGCAGCAGCAGGCGCGTTTCATCGTAGAAACACGGCTTTTTTTCACAACGGGTCAGCGGAAGTCGATAAAATTAAATGGAAATTCAATCATCGGATATAAATTTTCATAACATCCTAATGTATAACTTTTGACCTAAATTCCGCATATGTAAGAAATAGCTATAAATAAAATTCAAAGATGAAAATCTTAATAAAAAAAAAAAAAGAAACGTTTCTTCAATAAATTTATATAAAAAAGTCGAATGTTGCTTTTACATAAAACCAAAATGTATCTATAAAGATTTTTTGGTAAACATACATTTTTATATCAATATTCTTGGTTTTTATATTATTTTCAATATTAAAAATATATAGGTTACTGCAGTTCAAGCTTACTCTTTTGCAATTTTGCAACGGAAATTAAATGGAAAATTCGATAAGCACTTCCGGAGTTTAACATTTAATTAGACAACTAAAATATTGATTGATTAAAAACACTTTTCAAGATTTTTGATCTATTTTTTATGATTTTGGCTAATAAAAAAATCAATTTTTTTTTCTACAGAATGTTACGAATTACGGCGGTGCCTTCATTATTTCAACCAACCTAAACTGTCTGCTATTGTAATGAGTTTAAAGGAAAGCACATGAATGCGGTTAGTACATTTGAAATTAAGTTAGAAAAAGCCAAACTGTTGTGTATCCCCTATTCAAATTCATTAAAAAGCACACTGCGCAAGAATTTCATTATAGTTAATTGACAAAGCAAACGCCACTTTTAAAGATTAAACGCAAAACCGTCACGGTCAAATTAAAACTAGAAAAAATACAATGCTAATTCTTTTTCAATTAACTTTTAACTTGTTGGTAATTAATAAGTCATAAAGTAGAAATTAAGAGTTTTCGCCTGTTACCGTCAAACGAAATGATTTATCTCCCTTGACCTCGACCAACCGCACTTAGATTTTATACTAAGAGATGTGACAAGGCGTGGCTTGGAGATTGAAAAAGAAGGATAAACGACAAAATGTTTTATGAATAATTACTTAAGTAACATCAACATAAAGTAAGCATTCGTATTCCTACGACAAAATACAAAAAAAGTTTAAAAAATCTTCTTTTTTTTTTATTATTCTATATTTATTTTATTTCTTCTAAAAATATCTCTCGGCGTTTCGTAACTTCGGAATGTAGTTTTATTTTTTAAGTTTATTTATTTTCTTTTTATTTTTATGTTGCGCAGAATAATAAAGTGCGTATTCGATGTAAAATCTGAAACGTGTAAGGCGGATGAGTGACGTTTCAAACAGTCATCACAAACGTAACGTAACCGTAGATGCGCCGGAAGCGCCATTCGTTTTCTTAATCCGGTTCCATGTTTTCATTTCCATTTCCAATCGTTTTCCTAGCTATATATATTTTTTTATATAAGCAGTGTTCCCTCGTTATCAACGGTAGAACCAATCCTAAAAAAAATCCGCGCAGAAAAAGCCCAAATAAATAACAAAACGATGCCCATTATTGCTCCACTCGCCCTAGACGATCTAGTTATTAGCGTTATCATAATTATTACCATTCAATTTTTTAAAATGCAATAGCTTATTAAACGATAATTATTGCAAACTCCGTTTTTCTGATAATAATTAATTTTCTATGCTTTAAATTTTAATTCGATTTGAACAAATTTTGATTGCGTTGAACAGAACGCAATAATAATAATAAACTGTAAATTGTAAAAACGTCACAATATCCGCATATTTATCATTATTATTTTTCAATCACCAAAAAATAAAGATTTTTTTCACAAAAAAAAGTGATTTATAAACCACATCTTTTATTAAATTACAACAAATCACATGTTACGCAATGGTGCAATAAAAATTATTCACTTATAAAATCTTTACTTTATTACAAATGTCGCTTCCATTATTAGAATTTATCTGCAAGGGAAAAAAATGATTTATAAAATCGACTTAATGTTAAAATGTGCGAAAATATGACGACGCTTAATGAAATTTCTTGCCACAAAAAACGGAACGCGTATCCACAAAACCGCACACAACGAAGGATTACTTTATTTTTCATTTCGTTTTTTTTTTTTTAAAGAAATCTTTTCTGTCTATAATATATTTTATTTCTCTTTTTTTTTGTGTATTTTTATATCGCGGTTGTTCGCGTTGTTGAGAGTAATCCCCGATCGTCTCAGGTAAAAGTGTGCCGCACACCTTCCGAACCTACTACATAACGTTGGGTCGTTCCACACATAAAACACGAACGGAGTTTTCATTCCACTACTGAAAAATGTCAGTACAGCGAATGTCAATAACTAGACTCACGAAGAAATATATTATAGCTTTCTGATCGATTGCTTTCAACGAACTTCTTTTTAACGAAAAATTTATAAAAAAAAATGATGATCTATTCAACGGCATTTCCGTTATTTCTTAATATTTCCGGTATTAGATTTATAAACGCTCTAGGAATGCTTTTCAGAAGTTTCTTTTATGCTTAATAATTTTCTTTTACTGCTTATTTACAATTTTATAACGTTTACAGTTGTTTAAGTTTAACCAGTGGCGCGCAAAATATGAATGCAAGTGATTCACCGTACAAATACGCCAAAATAAAAGAAAATATAATATTTTTATAAATTATAATACGGAGTATTTTTTATAGAAAATCTAGCAAAATTTTTTTTTCCTGTCCCATTGAAAGACAGCGGGAAACCGGACAAGAGAAATCCGAAAATTCAAAATGTCAACCCTTTTAAATTTTATTTTACGGTTTAGTAATTGTATTTTATACTAGTAGTTTGTTATCGACAATTAGAATTATTATTCTTCGCTTTAAAAAGTTTTTGATATAACAAATAAAGTCGTCCAACCAAGAAATTTCGTTGTGTCGACATTTCACTGCGCTCATTTTATTTTTTTACGTGATGAAATTGAAAATCGTTGATGTCGACATGTAGACACGGTATAGGGCCCCATTTTATTTGTTTACTAGGAGGTTAAGGGGAGGTGATGGGTGGTTAAGGAGAAGGTGTTGGGCGACTTTTGATCTGGGCTTATACTCGCTTTGGGGTTTCGCCTCGAATTTGCATTCGAATTTCACGGAATATAAATCTTTGTGTATTGTCAGGTGCACGCAACCCGACGCAACTTGAGACACCCCGATGTAACTTATGGTAACCCGATGGCTGACCGACTGTTGACAATTCGCAAAATGGAAATTTATTTTTAGATTTTTTTTTATTTTATGAAAGTTATTTATAGATCGTGCGCATCTCGAACGATTTTATATATAAAAAAAAATATGTGAAATGTAACAAGTCGGCAATAAAATACGAAATTGTAAAAGGTTTTCTTTATCTACGACATTTGAAAATCTAACATTAAATTCACATTTGTGTTCCAAAGACGTCCAGTTTGGTTGCGTTTACTTTGTGCACGATTGACCTTTACCTCAGAAAAATTAATTCTTTATACTGCAACACTGGCACAATTTTTTGGATAAAATACTGAATTTATTATTTAGTTTATAATAAAAAATTGATGCCAAAATAAAATATCATCTAAACTAATTTTTAAATTATTTCGTAAAACAATTTGAATTTTTGTCCACGTACTGTAAAAATCAAAAAATGGTTATAAAAATCGCTTAGAACTCGATCAAACTCTAGCCTATAAACTAGCGCGCGCCCTTCCAGAGCACTTTTCTAGGAATCAAGTGCATAATATTATTTAAATTTCCAATTTTATTCAAAATGCATTAAAATAAATAAAGTCATTTGATATGTAAATGCCAATAAAATGGACGATGTTCCGGTGAGCCAACTTTTACGAGCGGATACAAATCTCTGGCTTTACTCGTAAATAGGATTAGTCGGTTAAAAACTGATGTTAAATCAGCTTTTCAAAGGATAACTTTATTAAATTTGATAGTGCGGCGACCTTTAAATGGCCAGAAATCGATCGTGGGCGAGGGGGAGTGGCTTTGGAAAGGCGGGGCAAACGTGAAAGGAAAGCGAATGGTTTATTTAAGCCACAGCGCTATTTTGTTTATGATTTTCTTTGTGGAATTTCTATCCTTCTCTTAAAATAAAATTGTTTGGTTAGGGCCGTTAGGCTGATCGGAGAGCCCTAACCAAACGCAAACACGCGGTTACGACGAGTGAAAGAGTGGGAGGTGGTAGGAGCGGCGTTTATCGCTCTCTTTAGGGCCACCGAGTGACGTCATAAATCACTCATTTATGACGCGGGGGGCGCAGATAGGGTAATAAAGGACGAAGAAGATGGGAGAGTGTAAATTGGAAAATGAGAAATGTGGTGTAAGATTTTCAACGCCGATTTTCAACGCACATTTATTGGATTAGTTTTTGAAATGAAATTTCTTTTTTTTTTTATTTTGGAAGAAGAAAAGTGAGAGAAATAAATGGGGTGGTAGGTGATTTGTGTGTAATCTACATGCTTGTGTAATTTTAGCTGCGTGTACCAGTTAATTGTAAAAAGGAAGGGAAAAAAATTCTATTGTAGCCTACTGTAATTAAAATCAATTTGCTTGTTAAAAATTAAGTTAATTTTTTTTAATCGAGTAAAATCTAATTTAGCTTTGAGCTAAACTTAAATTAGATTTTACTCGATTTAAAAAAATTAAAATAATTTAATTAATAAAATGCAAACTTCGCTTTGCATATGAGGGCTTCTTTAGCAAACCGGACCAATGTAAGCTACTAGAGGCGCAGCAGCATCAGTGCTGCATCCTCTACGGTGCCTTGTAAAATATGTCTATATTAGTCAAAAAATAGACAATAATTAAACTACTCTAAAACTGCGCAGAAATTAGTTTTAATTGAATAAATAATAATTATTATAGTTTAAAAGCAAATAAACTTTAATTTAAAAGTAAAAATAATTTCAAACTGAGACATATCAAATTTAAAAAGATTCAAAATAATTATAGTTCAATAATAAAAATCAATTGTTAAGTAATACTCCGTAATTATTAACAAAAAGTTTACGAGTAAACAAAATGCATTTGTAATCAACAACATTTGTACTCGTACCTTCAAAAATCTTGTAATTTAAAGAAAACATTTTTTGTTTAACGCAATCAACATACTGTATGAAAAAGTGATTAATTTTTTTTAGCACTACCGATATCTAATAAAAAGAACGAAAAATTTTGTGATAAAAAGCTGTGTATGAATCGTTATAACAACATAATAATTGCCAAGAAAAACTCATTTTAATGGAATTGCCGGTTCCATAAGCCGATGCGAACCGGCACCAACGCAAACCTGAAATTAATGAACCGACGAGTAAGTTTTTATTTCCCCGCGCATAACAGTAATAATCCGTAATACATTTTACTTCAAGCAATTCGTTCATCTTTTTTATTTACATATAATTTTTTTTTTTGGTGTCTGTTTCGCGTTTCCGTGAACATCGATAAGTCCTTTAAGCTCGAATAATGAACTTCGGAACATAAATACTTAAAATTGATACACGCGTTGCGTGGTGCGTCTCCATTTCGTTTATATTTAGACTTTGTTGGCGATAAAAGCTTTTGAAATACACACACACAAGGTTATCAACGAGCGCTTTTGTCAACCGAGCATCAACTCACATTAAGCGAGCAACGGTTAAGACGAACATTCACATAGCCTACTGTAACATAGGAACCTCGTCAACTCTTGATTTTTATCGCTCTTTCTCATTTAAAAACATTTTCTTTATGAATATTCGATTACAGAAAAACCGGTGTAGAACGAAATTCAGTAGTGCAAAATTCTGAGTACATAGAAATTTGTTTTATAAAAATATTTGAGTTCCCATGTAAATCAATTCTAATGTAATAAAAAATTATACAGTAGTTTAATTTCTAAAATTATTCATTTCCATAAGAAAGATGTATTAAAAAACAATAATTGCAAAATTTAAAGATACAATTTTTATTACGATACAATACTTGTAGGCCCTATTGCTGTTTATTTTATTAATAGGCTACTTTTTATAAAACATTTTAGGAATTTTTAGATGCAACAATTTCTAAAATTTCGTTGCTACAGGATTAAAATAATATTATAATTATATTTAGCTATTCCACAAACCAAATATTGATAGAATAAAACTTTAACTTTTATAATGTTGGACGAATGCGCGGTTTTACGAGTAACGGTTACCAGCAGGCTACTGCAAAAGAACAAAGCAAATTGTTGGTACGGATAATTAAAATATTGTACTTCTATTTTAATTTTTTCAAAACTTAAATGTGATGTTAATATGGCGTCGTCAGAACCTCATTTCATTTCTAGTGCTCTCTCCAATTTAATACAGTAACTAATTAATTACAATACTTTCAATGATGGCGAATAATATACAGTATTAAATAATTAAAAAAAAGGATGCAAAAGTTGAGTTGGAAAATAGAGCTAGGGTATAAATTGTAGAGAAAATCAGTTAAAAAGTCAAGCCATAATTTGTTTTAATTAGGAAAATACACACCGGAATTAGCATGTAAAAGCTAGTAATAAGTGCAAATGAAGAGCGCTATCTAATTAAATTAGCCCACTTCAAATAGCGCCCGGTACATCGAGTCAACCCTCCACCTCCTCATTCAAATTCACAAAACGCCTACAAAACCTATTAATGTAATCAAATTTAAATCCCCTTTTAAATAAATAAAGAAATAAAATAAAAACGAAAATAACAAAACGTTGGTAAAATTAACGTCAGAAGTACACTGAACAACGATTAAATGTTGTGGAGAAAAAACGTTGGGATTTAATGTATTGTAAATCAATATAATTTTTTCAACTTTACCGCTAAACCATTAAAGCAGGGTTCCCTTTAGGTTTGGCGATTTTCATACTTTTAAAACTGATTATTTATAGGTAAATTAAAATATCATTAAAAATTTGCATAAGTTGGGGTAACTTTACAAGCAAAAAAGCTATACCAAAAATTAATTTACGTGACTAAAATAAAGTGTTTCACCCATGTAACCAATAGCGTGCACCGTATTTTAATTACAGTATTAAAGACTTTGCGGTGTCGGAAACGTTAAATCGATAAATAAGAAGAAATTATATCATAGAATGGTTTTGATACGGTGTTGCATACGCTAACTTTTAAAGTTAAAGTCAAGCCAACGCACCTCGTACATTAACATTAGCGCAAGCACCGAGGATCATTTTAATCAGACATCTTTTGATTTCTTCTCAAGGTAAAGTTTCAGGAATTTCAATGACGTCTAAAAAGAATTTTAATGGAAATAGGACACGCTGTACATCTGTTTTTATAGCGCTATAGTTATCAATATGTTGTTACTTACAGTACTTATTGCAAGTATTGTCATTGTAGCTAGAAAAAACTTTCAAAAAAAAAAAAAAAAAATTAAAGAGGAAAGTTAGATTGAAAAGTGCATTGTTTTTACGGTTACCATACCATGTTTAAACATTTTCTAATCATATACCGGTAGTCTATATTATGCTAAATCCCTTTATTGTCAATAAAACGTAAAACAAACCTCCAGTAAAATGATATAATAACAATAAAAATAGTTTTTTTTACAAAAAATATTGTTACAACTTACAAGTAGGCCTACATTCAGAATAAGTTATTTATACTTTTCGGCTTAAAATTTATTGATCCTCAAATTAATCCAATTTTGAATAATGCAAAAAACGACCATCTAAATACTCGTAATAAAATTCCCAAATTTTGCATTTAAAAAAATGTGATAAATTTGAGAATTGGTTTTGACTACTTTAAAACTTAAAAGTAGTATTTGTGTTTTCGATGAAATTTTTAATTATTATCATTACTACCGTATTGATAAGCCTTTACTTTTATTCGATTAATCGAGAACATTTTTGGTTTCGGACAAATAATTACTCCTAATTAAATTTGATTCTCATCCACAATAATTTAGTCATTTCGTAGGATACCCCCTCCCTCTTTTATTTATAATTTTTTTTCGTTTTAAATTTATTCTCGAGCGAATGATGCTCTCAATTTCTCCTCTTTTATTAATGCTTCGGCTTGGAATCCACCAGGGAGCGCTCGTTTTCAAATCCGTCTGACCGAAGAACAAACATTTCGGCGATTGGTCGGCTTCAGCCAATCGCACTCTCTTATCTACACACCAAATGTTTGTTTCTTCGTTTTTTGTTTTTTTTCAAAAGTAAAAAACCGGAAGAAGCGAGTAGGGAAATGTTGCGCTCAGTGTAAACATCGCTTTTTATTTCGATAAAAAGAAAAAGTGATGATATCCGCCTTATGACACTGGAGATGACCATCTATGATTAATGACCAAGCAAGCACATAATAAATACAGTTGCTTAAAGGAGAGGGAGTGGAATGGAGGTGGGAGATGGTAAGGGGTAAGAAAGAGAAAAAAAAACATGTTCATCGCTAATAAATACTAAAAATAGCTTTCCCTCAGCTAGGAGTCCCCCAAAACAAAGCAAAAAATTGGAATAAATTTGGAACGCTAAGAACTAAAACAGCGCAAGTCACACACTTTTTCAACAAAATTATGCTGTTCTTAATTTAAACATTCCGAATACAGTAGAATGCCATCGTATGGCTGAGTAGAGTTAGACCTGAGTTTCAGAATCGGTTTTTAAATTTAAAAAAAAAAAAAACATTAAAGATGAATTTTAACTTAATGAAATTTTTGATATTTGTCAATTAATCAATATGGAGAGATTTCTGAAAAAAGTAATGAAAGTTAATTAAAAATAGTTGTTTTTTTTTTTAAATAAAATTGATTTATCTATTTAGAATTAAATTTGCCCATATGCTGCGCACAGCAAATCCAATAGCGTGTCATGGAATTTACAGCAAAACTTCAAAATAATCGTTATTGTAGACATCTCATTACTTTGTTTTAATTTTTGCATCAGTTTGTATATCTTTTTATTTATTTAAATATGGCGTATTTTAAGTAAAAAATATATGGAGTTTTACTCAAAGCAATTTCACTTACATTAAAGTAATAGAAATCATCAATTTTATTCAATTATTTAATGGGGTAAAATTTTACCATTCATAGCCCTAACTCGGTCATCCGAGGGTTAATGGTGGTGAACACAGTTTAATAAGAGCAATTGTTAATATAATGACGTGAAAATTAGCAATTCATTCAAAGATTATACGTCATTTCCGCTTTCGTTTATTATTTTTGCCACCAGATGGCTAAATCTGAACGTACTACATTACTACAGGTAGCAACTAAATTTAGGGTTTTATCATACGAGATTATAATTTCACAAACAAGATTTTCGAATAAATACAGGCACAAAACTAAAACCACTTTAAAAATAGCGTGGGCATGCGCTGGTTGCTAGCTAATCCTGTTCCCTTTAGTATTACAATGGAAACGCCTTAATCTGATTCCTTTAAACCGAGCTGCCTTTTCAGAATTTATTTTTTATTCCATTAGCAAAAATGGAACACAACTAATTAAAATTCAGTGTACATTACAATGTACATGTATTTAATTTTGTTTGTCTACAAGTAACCACCCCCTCCCTTCTCTTTTCCAATGCGCGACCTTTGCATTGGAAATAAGACACTTGATCGTTTTCAATAATATCAACAAATTTAATATCATTTTCAACTATAATATTCAAAACTTAAAATTGATTCGAAAGTAGCGCATTAAAATAAAACTATTTCTTTTTCTATTTTGCGGATGAAATGAAAGATGTTTATGGTCTAAACGCTTCACTTAAATATTGTAAAACGAAATGAAAAAGCTTTCTGAGTTCAACGCTTCAATAAATTGAACAAATAAATAAAAATGAAATGCAGCAGGTTATCGATTATCAGAATAGGTCGAGATTTCCTCCGGAAATAACCCGCAAAATAAGGGGGTAAGCAGAGAATTATAAGAACAATAATACACAAAGAATATCGTTTCATTGAATCGATATTAAAGTGAGCGTTATATTCTGAAGTCAGCAGATCTCTTAATCTAGATTTAACAATTTAATTTTCATCTAAAATTTAACTAAAACTTTTGATAAGAATTAAAATAAATAAATAAAATGTTCAAATGCGCCTGTTCTGTTAATAAGTAGGCCTAATTTTTAAAATGGCTTTGACATATTCCACCGCTCAATAAAAAACAAAATCATATCGTTTTGGTCTCATAATGATAATATAGGCATCCAGATTTATGCACGCGGTAAAACTGAAATCAGAATGAGACAGGATTTTTATTTTATTTTTTATTATAATATATTGAGATTTCAACTGAAGATTTAAATAAAATAAAAATTTTTGCTTATAATAATATTAAATGTTTGGATTCACCAAAATCGGACTAACGATTTAAAATGGGATTTAAAAAAATATGGGAGAAAAATCGGTCATATTTGATTCATTTCTCATTAAAATATTTATCAAAATTTTAAAATCTAAAAAAAAAAAAAAAAGATTCTTTTGGGGAGGTTTTTCCTCTAAAGTCGTGAGTCCAGTTTTGAACATAAAAATAATAAGCGCGGTGGTCAAACTTATATTTTAAACGTCTTTGAATTAGCGCCTCAGGACTATGCGTCATTCATTGTAAGTAGAAATACCTTGTACTTAAAATGCGATGGTATTAAATTCAATTTATTTTCTGTTCCCTATATTTCAAATAGAAAAGTGAACTTTATTTTCTGGATGATCTTCGCCGCACATAAATTCACTAAATTACGAAACTGCTTTAAATGATAAAATATGCTTAAAATACTGATACCAAAAATAATAATGTTATGCTCTCCCTATATAATTAAAAGTCTATGAGATTAGCATAGGCTACATTAAAAAAAACTTAACTTTTCTTTAAAATAAGTGCTTAAAAAATATTTTCTTATAATTTCAAAATAATTAATTTAAAAAAAAAACCACTCATAAAATATCATGTTTCTGGAGTCAAAAGAAATCATATTATTGCAGTATATCAATTACGTGTTCGATACTATATTTTTGATGCGACAAGGTACAAACTCTAAAGTTTAACACAATAATTTGAACAGCGTATCGTTTAAATAAATTTGTCTAAGAAAATTATTTATTGCAAATTGAATAAAAAAAAATTTTTTAACTTACCGATTCGTATTGTTTCTGGCAGCGAATGAGTGAAATCCGTAGAAATGAGAAAAAAGTAGAGAAAAAAGCAGCAAAGTTTGACCTTAGCTTTCATGTTCGTTAAAACGAAATGCGAGTTCCGCGGTTCACGCGCTCTCATTCTCGGCATATTTTCTTCCACTTTCACCGCACTCTCCGTCGCCAACAAATTAAAACTAAGCCAAAAATAAAAAATATAAAGAAAAACAGACGAAAAAAAGCACTGAAAATCTCCCGAATAAAGTCTTAAAAACCGATTTCGCAATCGTCCAATTTAATCTCCGCACTTTTACTCTGATTTCGCTTATCTAATCTAAAAGCGTAACGCGATTTATTCAAAGTTGTTGGTTTGACAGATGGCGTTTATTCGGCGACAATTGCGCGCATTTCGCCCGCACTAAAATTCAATTCCGATGCGCAAAAACCGCAACTACTTTGTTCCTCGTCGAAAAATATTTGTGTCGATCGAGAAAAACTCCGAATAAACTCTGTCCTTCGAAGAAGAAGATGAGAAAGAGGGGGAAACACGCTTCGGATGAGCTGCGGCGCGGCTAAATTTAGCTAACGGTACGATACGTTACGGGAACACACTACGAAACGTAAGCACCGGGGTTCTCTACGTTGAAGAGTGCGGCGGACGAATGGGTTTTTTTTTTAAACAAAAAAAGAAGACGATGAAAATGAGCTCACATCCGCATCGAGCTGTTCTCTAGCGCTGATCCCGCACTCACCAGAGGGAGCCGCTGTCTCACGTGACGTCAGAGAAGACCGGGGGGAAAAAACGAAAGGTTGATCAACGTGCAAAGTCAAAGCTCCGAATTGATGGTGAAGATGAATTTGGTCAACATTTTCGTATATCCGAAGATGACAATAGCATCAGTCTGGCCGAACACAAAGATGACCGACAAAAAATATCTTTAAGCGACCTCTTGAGGCTAAAATTTTCGTCTATTGTTAAAAATAAAATATCTTTTTTTCTCTCGCTATCTCTTATTATTTTTTTTGGAACTCCCTTTTTTTCCGCACAAACTTCGATCTTGCTCTTTTTATTTCGCGACTTTAAAGAGCGATTGTTCGACGAATGAGAGGAGTTGAGTGGAGAGGAAGTGGGATGAGAAACAAATCTTTGCCGATCCTTTCCCTTTATCTCAAATCTTCAAACAAGAGTGGCGGCGCAGATCTCTGCAAAATAATCCAATCACATAAATAAGTACATGCGTAAAAATCAACCTGGCTTAATTCTATTTGCCTACGATGCAACTTTAATAAAAATGTATTTTTATGGATTAATTTAATTATCTGAGCGAAGATGTGCTAACACTGTGAACAACTATTACCCTGGTGTACAGAGTGTCCAAGCAAAAAAATGAAGAAGCATATTTTATGGTTTACTGTTTTACTGCTGAGTTAGTAAATTTCGAATTTGGTGGCCACATCAAATTTTCATAAACAAAATTCAGATAAACAAACTTCATTCACCGGCTTACACCTACAGTGCATTTGTCAATTTGTTAATTGTAACTTTTAACGCTAAAGTGTTTAATTTATACGCCACTACTTTATTTTATTGTTATATGTTTCGATACTTCTCCACGTGAAAGAATCATCCTAAGTATCGGTTTTAAAAATATTTTTTAAGGAAAATATTAATGTAAATATTTTGCATGATGGTGGTAAATGATGAAGGATTACTGCATACGAGTAGGCTACAATATGTCATGACTCCTTTAGTAATTCCGCCAATTTAATGCTATTAAACTCCACAAATATTTGATAAAAAATCCAAATGTTCGTGATTCATTAAATTGCTTGTCAAATTACATAATTTTCATAATTTAAAACAGTTAAAACCCTGAATGCGTGTAATAGAGCTATTTCGTAAAATCCGTCAAACAAAAAAGACTTTATATGAATCAATCAATGTAAATAAAGAGGTAAAGTTCTAAATATTTTTTTAAAAAAATTGAAATGCTGTACCATACATAAGTAAAACAAAATAACACAATCGTAATTAGATCAAGTTGAAAAACACCTCATTGCCTTGGAGCAATTCAGAAAAGCTTAATTTAAAAAAAGCTTTTTAGCTTCGCTTTCAACTAAAATTACGACGAAAATTGTTTTATTAAATATTTATTTAAAAAAAACAAATGTTAGAAAAATCAACATTATGAAGCATAAATTATTAAAACAATTAATTTTCAACAAACACAAATGGAAAAATATGCAGAAAAACATCAATTCGATTACATTGAGCATTAAGAAAATTGAGTTTAATCTTAAACAACAACTAATTATTGTTAAAGAATATAATTTAATTGCATTAAAAGAATTTTATTGGTGAAGATTTCCAAAATATTAATTTAATTTCGTGCAACTTGTTTAAAATCAATTAAAGCTAATAATATATGGAACTAATGAGGCATCCTGTATTCGCATGGCGCACCTTAACGTCTCTCTATTTTCACTGAGTTTTTGTTTTTAATTAAAACCTTTCACGCCCTTCTATAGTCTTATTGCGTGTGCAGTTAAATACAGTACATTCAGTCTAATTGACTTCTATACATTTCCTTATTTACCAACTTTTAGTGAAGAAATAAAATTAAATTAAAAAAAAAACTAAGTCTTCTTTTTTTCTTTTTCATTATCAAATTTAAAAAAATATATATATAAAATGTTGATTAGCGAAACTCATGCTCGGTAAAAGTGCAAAAGGAAATTTTACCGCGCTGCTTTATATTCAAATAGTTCAGTTAAAAATGGTAAAACACTTTTGTTAACCTTAAGGTGAGAAAACCGCTTCCCTAAAAGAATAAACGATTTTGTTTAGTAATCGAATGAGAAAAAGAATAAAAATAATGCCGCGCGAAACCGCACTCCATAAATCGGGTCGTTTGCGGAAGAAATAAAAGTGCGAAACTTTTGCACTGTACTGCATATATTTTTTTTCTTTTCTTTGTTAATCAACAAACTTCTAAAATTTTACATAATTTTTGAATAAAGTGCGAGCTCGTTCACAGCGTCACTTAACGTTTGCGTTGATAAAACATCGAGCGAAAAATGTTGACGCAAATAATAAGTTGGGAAACATCCAAAATGTTGCTCGTAAATTTACAAACACAACAAAATTCCGCCAGAAAAATATTTGCTTAGTTAACGCCGCACTATAAAGCTCAACTTTTACGCTTAAATCGTACTACTTTTAAAATATAATATTATTAGAAATAATAATAAATTGTTTGATTCTTTATTTTAAATTATTTGAGACATTTTATTTCAAGGGATATACTACTTTTGTACTACGCATGTACTTGTGCGAGTACTTTTTATTTTGATAATTTAAAAAAAAAAAAACACACAAATAGCACAAATGTTTAAGAAAATAAAGAAAACTTTTTAAAAAATGAACAAAAGTTTTAAGAAGTTAAACATCATTTTTTGGAAAATGAACAAAATTTTTAAGAAAACTAAAAAAAATTTAGCAATTTCTTAGGTCTTTTCTTAAGTATTCCGTATACAATATTACTGTAGCAGACTACTTATTTCTTCAGAATTCCTTTCATAAATAAATCCTTTCTTAAAGTTTTACAGCATTTTTTGTAATTTTCATTCGTAAGCCATGTCATTTAATTTAATTCAAAATTCTTGGGAAAGTTTCTGTTAAGAAAATATGCTCGGAAGAAAAATAATAATAAAAAATGTTGTTTAAGAAACGATTCTGTATACTAGTAATAAAAATAATATTTGGCAAGTAAAAATACCCTCTCAAAATTGATCTATTTGTCATTTTAAAAACTAATTACACCGGTTCTGAAACTGTAAATTTACAAGAAAAACTAATTTGTATTCGATTTTATTTATTGTACAATCTTCCATTCTTTTAAACGCATATAAGTACAGATCAGACTTGATCAGACTAAATCAAATAAATAGGCGCGTTTCGTTAAAAAATAAGTTGATTTATTAGAAGAGAATCAAGACTTATTTTCTCAGAATTCCCTTCAAAAATAAATAAAAATTTAAAATTTTTATTAGTATTATTTTCGTTGCAATTTTTTATATTTTTGATGCTGCGAAAAAGTTACAAATTCCAAAAGTTGAAATTAAATAATTATTAATTTATATATAAAAATAAAAATCCATAATGCGACGTGAAACTAAATCGAGTTCCTCGAAGAAAGAGAGCTTTTAGAAAGAGAAGTAGCCATCTTTCTCCGCTAAATAATTGAGTATTTTTGGAATACATACATTTACATCGATATGAATTTTGTCAACAAAAGTTTTCTGTTTATACAAGATTGAAACGATGACGACTGACTGGATTGCACTATTTTGATTTATTTGCTTGTTTGTTATTTACAGTCTTCCACCCACTCCTACTACATCCGAACTCGGGTACGACGAGATAGTCTCGGGACGGGTGGCCCATAAATTATGTCATTTACGACAAACAACTCAAAAGAAACAATGAAAAAGAAAAGAAAAATCAACAATCAATAATTTAAAGATGGCTGATGTTGCTGCGTCTTGCCACTCGTTTTACAAGCGTTGTTTATTTCAAAGTTGACTTATCTGCGGCCATCGACAGTAATTGAAAAAGAAACAAATTCGTGCAGAAAGAGAACGAAAGAAAATAAAAATAGAATATATTTAATTCAATTTAAACCATCGCATTTTCAATACTTTTTTCCCCCTTTTACTTTTAAAGTTCATCCTGCAAAGCCAACTTTACAAAAGCAGTTACTTGACGCTTTTCAACTGCAAACAACGTCTCTTTTCAATTGTACGAGGCGTATCCAAAAAGAAAGAGACCTTTGGTCGTTAAAAAAATAAACTCATAAGAAAAATATTTTTTTCTAGTCATTTTCATACATTTTTAGTACCTAAACGACAGCTTTTTTGACCCCCACTGCACAACAATCTGCCGCCGATCATTATTTTTTTTCAATTTTAATAAATACATAACAAAAAAAAAATTATGGAAATAAATTGATAAATAAACTTTAAAAAATTTTAAAAAATTGAAGAAAAATTGAAAAAGTTTTAAAGAAATTAAAAAAGCTGATAAAAAAAATGTTGCAGTCCAAACTAGTTTTTAATCAATAGCAGTTCTGTCGTAGACAAAACTAGTTGTGCCTAGTCTAAACTGGTTCGGCCTGGCCATGTTAAACTAGTTTTGCCTAGGCTAAACTAGTTCCGCCTAGGCACAACTAGTATTGCGTTTTCCCTCCCCTCATTTTTATCATTTACTGCTTTCCAATATTTCATCGTCACGAAAAGATCGAGTGTTATTTAAATCTCGCTTTACACTAATTCCAGATGGTTATAATTTATGATGTAAATAAAATTATGTGGCTACTGAAAAAGTCCAAAAAGAATTTGTGTAAATTTATTTTCACTTCGTAAAAATCTTTAATAGTTTAAATTAAGATTTTACTATCCAGTAGTAACAAAATACTGTATTTTGAATACCCCAAAATAAAATAAAAAAACTTTGGAAATGCGAGAAACGCTAATACGTTCAAATGATAAAAAAATTTAATAAAACGAGGAAGCTTAGCTTCAGGCGAGTTACGCCATTGTGACGATGCATTTATGACGCTAGATTAAAGACCCATGACAAACTCTAACCAAGTTGTAACTGTCACGCATGCGGCATGTGCAAGCTAATTTTAAAGCTATTTCCTCCATTTTCTGATCTCCACGGAAAATATTTAACTAAAAAAAAATTTAGATTTAATGAGAAGTTTAATACAAACAAATAAATCGCAACCTGCGTTACTGCTATAGTTACTACTTAACGTTAAAAGAAATCGCCTTAACGTAACCTACCACGCTAATACTTCCATCCGCAATTTTATACAAACATTTCGCTGTATTGAGAATTTGGTTGTTCAAGTGCTTTTGTGTACTGTATTTGAATGTCTTAGCAAATCGTGCAGTACGTTAAAAAAATCGCTTTCTTTAAATGGAATTCCATTTCGATGCGCTTATTTAAATAAACACAAGTTAGAGTAGGTAGAAAAGAAATAGAGAACGAAAAAGAAGAAAAAAATACACGATCAGATTACGTACATCGCACATTAAAGTAAATTGAAATAACTAAAAATGAAGTGAATTTCTATAGTAAAATTACTGCGACATTTTTCCCCTTTCTCTTTTCATACGAGTACAAAACTCAATCGACGTTTATTAGAAAATAAATGCGATCGGGAATTGAATTTCGACTATTTTTTTTCAAAAGCGAACGTAAGGTATAATCGGCGACGCATAACTTAAGCTAAACAAAAGCCGAAAAACCATCAAAGTAAGGTAAAGTAAAAAAATAAATAAATAAATAAAAACAACCAAACTAACGACGTAATTTCATGTACCTAAAAACATATATCAAATTTTAATGAAGCATCTTCCATTGCATTTCATTTATTCAATTCTTCTCTATTGTCTTTCGCTTGATTTTTCATCTACTGTATGATGATAGATTCAGGCTCTTATTTTCTCCGTCGTATGTTTTCTTATATACTGTACATACATATAGTCTCCTGACTTTTTTATTTCGATTTGGTTTGAGAAAGTCAATGAAAGACGTTTCAAACTTTTATTTAACTCACTCGACTCGCCATTCCGACTTTAACTCGAAGGAACCACCCACTGTTAGCCCCTCCTCCAAAAATACTTAAATTTCATTGCCATCAGAACATCTCGTTCTCCAAACTTATTTGTTATGATTACTAAAAAAAATTCACCAATTTATAATAAATTTGTAACCTGCGCTACGGCCAGCATTATATTTTCAGCAAAAAGTCGTTTTAACTAAATCGACCTTGTTTTAATATTAAATTATGAAAATTAAAAATATTTGAAGATGAATTTGCTTTAATTGATTATAAGAAAATTGACGCATGAGTTTTAAAATCTACATTTCCACAAAATTAAACTCAATTTTCCTACCTTATAAAATTTATCGTAATGTTAATTGGTAAAAATTTCGAGTAGTGGGAGAAGAATCAGTGATTTTTTTCCTCAAAGATATACAGCAGTAATAATAGTACAGTCAAACCAGCATATAGTGGGATCCCGCATTTAGTGCGACCATATTTTGGTTCCCAAAGATTAAAAGTCTATATAATAAGTCCGTGTATAGTGCGCTCTACTTAAATACATTTTTTTCTTAAAATATTTTTTATTGCAAATTTAGGAATAATAATTTTAAAAATTATGAATTTATTTAAAAATAAAAAATGCCAAAAAAAATGGGATTAAAAAATATTTTTTTGAGCAAATGCTTCATTTCAATAAAAATAACAACACTACCGGCATCTAAAATTTCAAGCATTTCCCGGATATAGTGCGATCCCGCTTATAGTGCGAATTTTTTTCGTCCCTTGAATCGCGCTATAACCCGGTTTCACTAGAAACACTCAATAAAGATTCTCTCATTTCCAAGTAGCGCTTCTCTCAGGACGCAAATCCCTCCCCTTCGGTTACGTTAAAAACAACCATTATTATTATTGTATCAACAAGACGAAAAACAAGGAATAAAAACGCCAAGACAAGAAAGATAAAAAGCAGAAACTCCGATACAAGTAATCCAAATTCGATAAGCGAAAGATAAACTAACAAGTCACCAACTCTACACCCATCCCTTTCCTAAACATGAAATAGCCTCGTCTTGCGTTGTATAGATCGCGAGTAAGCAAATACAGTAGCGTTCTTTAAAGTGCAAAGCGCCTTGGGTCTCGCGCCTCACGCTTGAGAAACGCTGAAAAAACGCAGCAAAGACGTTAAATATTTAAAGGCAAATAAAAAGAACGATGACGAGTGGAGTGGAGTACACTCACTCACCCAACCACCTCACAGCGACGTTTTTGCATATTCTAACCCTTCACATAATCGCATTTTAATGGAGTCAAATGCAGTTTTCAATATAAACATTTCCACAAAAAAAGAAAAAGGTTTTGAAATTTACAAAACGTTAGCAAATGTCGCTACAAAACTGCTTTTAAGATTTATTATTCACAACTTTAAAACATATTTTATAAATGAAAAAAATCTTTTTTAAAGTATACACTGAATATCATTTAAAAAAAGACTGTTAAAAATTAAGCTGTTAATTTCTTATAAATTTAGTTTGAACAAATTTTGATTACAAAATTTTAACAAAATTCTTTTAACTTAATTTATCTGTATGTATCTTAACTTAATGTATTAACAGCTTTACTTTCCTCGTCTATAAAGTTTTCTCAATCTGCATAGCAAGACCATATTCCCAATGGACCACAACAACAAAGTTATCGATACAACAAAAATCATTGTGTAACGAATATCTCAGTACAACTAAATTATTAATACCTGTACATTACAATGAAATGCAGTATAACGTCTAAGTTCCCAGTACAAGAGCAGTACAAGGAAATTATCGATACAAATAAATTCATTGTTCAACGAATTTTCCTGGATCAAAACATTTCCGCAAACACAGTGGAAAAACATCCTGTGATACTGGTACTGCATATATTTTGTTCAATTTGTTTATTTAGCGCATGTCGTGAGAAATTACATGGACAGTACTATACCTTAAAACTATTTCCCCCCGCCCGCCGGTTTTTCATCAATTCAACCATTTCTGAGTGTAATCGCAAGTTTTCAATACCGGTAGATTGAATTGGAAAACAGTTCGAGCGTTTTAAATTTTGTTCCATTATGAATTCCATTCATATCACCAAACAGTCAAGCTAGAGTACAATCATTTACAAAACATGAGACTTGTTTGTTTGTTTGTTTTTGGCTAAAAACGCTCGAATTTAAAGGGCAGAATCAGGAGCATTGTCATGTTGACAGAACCAAATTCGGTTCCAGCGCTGCTTATATCTTTTGTCTTTTATTTTATCTAATAGCATTGCCAAAAGCTCTCTATAATAATTCTGATTGACGGTTCGGTCATAGAGAACAAGCTGGCAACCTACACAAAATATAATGCAAACAAAATGATGTTCTTCCATCCATTAAAAACTGGAGATGACATTCAGAGATGACTAAAGTAAAACCATAATAATTTTAAAAGGGTTAACTAATTTTAAAATGGGTGAATTTATAAATAGGACAATTTCGAAAAATGTACATATCAATCAAATTTAATTAAAATTTTAATTAATATTTTATATTTACAATGACGGGTGACCTATCCACCGGTAACATTATTAAAATGTAAATAATTCTATAATACTCGTAATAATAAAAATGAAATTTTATCAAAATTAATTGTAAATTTCATAAAATTAATAACAAAACTTGGTTGATATTCTTCACAAATACCAAGCCATTCTATCCTTAGCAAATATATTATCTTCTCATGGCGATTTTCAGTATTATCATGTAGAGCGGCCCTCTTGGGCCAGTGTTTAGGCGTTTACAAGTTAGTTAAGTGGAGATTAACGAGAACATTGCTAACGCTAGGGCGGGGTCAAAATGCGAGCGAATATGTTTAATTAAATTATCAGCATTAATTAATAAAATGTTTGACGGAATTGTACTAAATGCTTTAACTATGTTTGTTTTATTCTGGCATTTGAATAACGTTGGAATTTATATATAAAAAAAGAGAGTTGAGCGTTTTATTTAATTTATATTAGATTTTAATCGCCAACATTTAACGGCATGTAAACGCGTTAAAATAGTTCATACCGTATACCCTAACTAATAAATTAATAAAAGCTAAATTGTCCCTTTTTTCCTCCAAAACGTAAATAAACCACTATTTTTTTTTTTTTTTGCTATTACCTTTTATGGTAATTATGAGTTATCTAGAAAAATGTAGCTGAGAAATAATATTCCACAAAAAAACTTGAATGAACACTCACTATAATTGAAAGTCGGCTATTCCCATCAACTCCAAACACTCATTAAACATAAACAACACTAATAATATTGAAAAAAAACTTTAAAAAAATTCCTAAAAAGAAAGTGAAGAGTACTGTAAAGTTATAATTTTGAACAACACTCAACACTTTAAAATCACTCACTGAAATAAACATCAAGATTCATTAAACTCTTCATTAAAATTCCTCATTAAGAACGAAATACAGTACATGTACTATAATCAATAAACTTGAAAAAATAATAATTTTTGTTGAACACTATTCAGTACTGTATAAAGAATAACTAAACTCAACAATACAGTACACATAACCCTTCAAAAACCACTAATCAAAATCCACTAACAAAAAGAATATTTATTATCAAATTGTTTCTTCAATATAATGTTATAATATACACTGTAGTAATAATAATAATTATTACTGAATTCAGCCAATACTATTGAACAGAAAATGTCAAAACTTTGTTAAAAAAATGATGTTGATTCAAAATTAAAGTTTTAATTTTTTAAGCACAAAAAAATTTATTATTAATACAGCGTGGTCGCGATTATCGGAACAATTGATTGTCAGCCATGTTCGGATAATCAATTTGTTCGGATAATCAAATTTTTAGTAAAATAATTCAAATAATGCCAACAAAACATGCAGAATTAAAAAAATTCAAAAAAAAATTACATTTTACAATTTTAATTAAAGTAATACAATTACACATATAAATCTTAATTAAAATAATTGGTTAATAGTTTTTGAGAACTTTTTTTCAATGTCTCTTTAAATGCTCTGTCTCTCATTTTTTTTAACAACAAAAATTCATGTGGCTGAACACCATTTTTTTCTGCCCACATCATCCCCACATTAAAAGCTTGGACTGCTTTAGCATGGGGTATTCTTTCAGTGTCTTCCTCCTCACTTGATTCATTTGTCTCATTCACTTCTGTATCATTCAATACTCTTTCTATAATCTCATCCTCATTTAAATGTTCGTTTCCCATTTGCTGTTCCAACTCCATATCCAACCATTCATTTACATCATCTGCAGTTATTTTTACAGAAGAAAGTTTTTGAAGTAAAGGCACTAAATCTTCAGGGTCATAATCATCATCTGAGTTGTCAACTTCCATTTCTAAATCAGGAAAAAGCAAAGAAAAATCCCTTAATTTTTTCCACGAACTGTTGATCAATTTCACTGACATATTTTGCCACGCTTCAGTCAAAGAAAAAGTTACATGTTTAAGTTAAGCTGTTTTAAAATTGAAACGATATCCTCATCTTTACAAGCCACAATGTGAAGTAGCAATTTTTTTTTGTATTCAGCTTTAATATTTTGGATTACATTTTGATCCATTGGTTGTCCAAGAGCTGTTACATTAGGTGGCATAAAAATAACATAGATTTGTCCATCTTCACTTTTTAGTTCATTTGCTTGTGGATGTCCTAGTGCATTGTCAAGAAACAGTACAGCTGTTTGTGGCAAGCCTCGGTTTTTTAAATGGGATTTTACTGCTGGTACAAACTCACTGTGAAACCAATCCTTAAATATTTCACGACTCATCCATGCACTTTTTTGACCATAATATTTCACTGGAAGATTTACATTTTTAAATGCACGAGGTTTTTTTGATTTTCCAATCATGCATAATCTTAACTTGTGTGTACCTGATGCATTACAACATGGAAGAAATGTAACTCTTTCTTTGGCCATTTTTCTACCAGGCGCCGTTTTTTCCTTAGCATGAACTAAAGTCTCACCTGGTAGCACTTTCCAATAGAGTCCAGATTCATCAGCATTGTAAACCTGATTGCATTGTAATACTGGCTCATCATTTGAAGCTTTTTCACCCACAATGTGAAGGTGACGAATTCCGTACCTTTTTTTAAAATTATCCACCCATCCTTTGCTTGCCAAAAAATTATTGTTTCCTGTAATTTTCTTATAAAAATCCACTGCTTTTGTTGCTAGTAAATCACCAGAAATAGGAACACATTTTAACCGTTGCTGTAAAAACCAATTGTAGAGTGCTTCTTCCATTTGTGGATTTTCTGCTGACTTTAATGTTTTTCTTTTTCCTGGTCCACATTCAGATTTTATACAGAAAGAACGAATTTTTTCTGCATTTTCTCTAATTCCACAAACAGTAGATTTACCAATTAAAAATTCAGAAGACAGTTTTTTACACTCTCACCATTTTCTAAACGATCTAAAATAATTATTTTTTGACTTACAGTCAAAACAGTGCGTTTTCGTTTGCAAGCCATTTTGTAATAAAACACAATTTAAATGTTGTTAAATGGTGCAAGAACAGCGTTTAAATAAAAAAAAATGTTTAAACATGTGCAGGGTAGTGGTGCATTTCAATTTTTGCAAGATGGTAATAATTATGGCTGACCTTTAAAATTTAATTACTGTATTGAAAAGTACAATTTGTATTGTAATTAAGGGGGGAAAACATGTGAAGGGGAGAAGGTTATTTAGTACAGTACTGTATTTGTTTTAAATCCCATGTGGTCAGTTGACCTCAGATAAATTTTTTTTTTTTGGAAGAGGTTTTTTTTTTTTTTTGGAAAAGGTTTTTTTTTTTTTTTTTTTTGGGGGCTGTTCGGATAATAAAGGGTTCGGATAATAAAGGGTTCGGATAATCACGGGTTCCGATAATCGCGACTGCGCTGTAGTTTAATTCGATGAAAAGACTAATGAAAATGTAGAGTGGAGTTTTCGCTGATAAATTCGATTAATACTAGATCTCAATTAGAATTTTCTTGCTAAAAGTAAATAAACAACATTTTTTTCACTCTCTTTGGAATTGCTTCGAGATCAGAAGGTCAAAGTTTGAGTGAAACGAGGAATTGCGGCGCGCGTTCAAAGTCTGTTTGGAGAGACGAATTAAGAGACCCGGACCCTTTGCCAACATTCACTAATGTCTTTCCGAGCATCAATAAAAGATGGCGAAAGTCATTGAGTTTGCATTAAATACGCGACTGAATTTGCGAACCAATCATCTAACTACAAAGACGGTGAGGAAAAGTTAATAAAAGTCGCTCGTCAAATATTTATGATGTCGCTTCCGGTCTTTCTTTTTTCTTTCCTTCCATCTAAAACTTTAATTGTTAGCACCAATCGTAATTCTACTCAAGAGGACTAGGCCTACTCCCTTTAAACACTGAATCTGCTAAATAAATACTTCAGTATATCAATTATCAATAATTAAAATTTCTCTATATCCTATTATTAATTCAATTAAAATAAATGTAATACTCTCGCTATGAAGTCGAATATATCTAATTAATTTATCTTGCTAAAATTATTTTTTTGACATTATTACAGCACATTAAATTAAATTTAATATCCAATAAAAAAACCGTGTTTTACAAAACGACAAAGAAAAAAACAAAACCATTAGGCTCTTTTTTTCATGACTAGTACAGTAATTGTTATCGAAATTTCGTAATAAAACATAAGTTCCTTTTAATTAAAAAAAACCATGTTAATTCTACTTCCGGCGCCGCGAGAACTTATTCCTTTAAGATTAAACAGGTTAAGTGAAAGCTTAGAAAAAAAATAAAAAATAGAGATTGTCAAAAGAAATTTCAAAAGCAATTACTCACTTTTAATTTTTTTCAGTTTTTTTATATTTATTACGGAAAAAAAAAAATAAAGAATTGTTAAATTAGAAATGTTTACTAAAAATTTGTTCATTCATTCGTTGAGACAGAATAAAAAGAAGAAAGAAAAAAAGCAGTTGAGGGTTTAACGAGTACCGGTATGTATCAAATGAAACAAAAATGAAACGACTTATTCAAAGAGAACAAGGAGCATTGTTACAGATCCCGTTTCACTTGTCAACAACAAATAAAAGACAAGAAGGAACAAAAATTCTCATTTTTTTGCCAGTCTACAACAAGGAATTAAAAACTTCTTTGTGGAATTCACCAAAAGAATTCCTCAATGCGGAAGATCAAAGGTCATCTCGTAATCGCGGGTCAAATAGCGCAATCAATTTCAAATCATAATTACAAAAAAAAAAGTATAAGAATAAAAAAAAAATATATATAAAGGGTGTCTCAGAAATAACGCAAGATGTAATTTGTATAGAAAACACGTTTTTTTAAATAAAAATA
>JAQGAZ010000780.1:0-46054 GCA_034692225.1 Polydesmus complanatus
AAATCACGTCATAGATGTAAAACGACATTCTAAGCACAAATGTCCCCAGCATAATTTGCTCTAGCTAGTCCGGTTTCAAAGTTATTGACGTTTTACGTCGGGCGTGCGAGCGTAAAAAAATTTTTTTTTTATTTGATTTTTAGTTAAAGAACAATATTCTAAACACATTGGCGCAAACCGTTTATTTTTATCTTTGTTGGTTCAAAAGTTATTCGCCGAAAACTAATTAAAACGTCATCGGGTCATTTGTCAAACGTCAAAGGTTATTGACCTAGCTTTGCACCTGGTTTCGTTGAATAGGCGCTAGATGGCGGTGGCGTATAATAATTATGGCGCAAAACTTTGAATTGATTTCAATGCTTTTGCCTAAAAATGTGAACTACAGTATCTTCTCTCCCCTTTTTTTTTTTGATCCTAAAATTTACTCCATCGAATAAAATGACTATAAATTTTTGTTTAAATATTTAACATTACTGTTTATTTATTCGAATGTATCCAAATGAACGTGCAAGACTGCCTTTGATGGACTTTGGTATGTCGCGTCCAGCGGTTGTTTTACATTCTAACGATCTTTGCTCTCCCCTCGACAATCAAAAATAATAACATATCGCTAAAATATTATTATACTGTATCTACTGTAGAAATACGAAACATTATTTGTTTTAATTATAAATAAAAATAATTAACTCGGTAATAATTTTAAATTAAAAGAAAAAATGTTTATTTCGTTGAAAGGTTAAAATAATACCCGATATAATTAAATTATTTTCGAAGAGTTGAAATTCTATCAAATACTGTAATTTGAATCGACCGATCACCGTTTTATACTGCATTTTAATAGAAAATTTACGATATTAATAACCTCATTTAGCTAAAATTATAATAAATTAATAATATAGAAATTCAAATCTTACCGTTATTAATTTCGTTGATAGTAGCAATGACCACGGCACAGTGAAAAGCACCGTCCAGTACCACGATGCACCGAGACTGATGACAGGGTTGAGAAAAAGAAAATGTTGACGTCATCCTTAAGCAGCCCCTACCAGGGACGTCATAATATTCTTGACCTGAATTTGTCTAAATTATTTTTTAAAAATAAATCCTTAAAAAAACCAATTTTTCGGAAAACAAAACTGAAATCCGTTTACCTTTACATTTTCCGACTTTTTACCTCACCTTAAAAAAAACACAACTTTTTTTTTAAACTTAAAAGTGGTTAATAAATAAAAATCCGGAAGTTATAAAGCTAAGCGATTTTAAATTAGTCGTGTTTTACATTAATAATAATTGACATAAATATTTTTTTTTTCTCGCAGCATCACTCTGGCTGAATACTCGAGTATTGTGGCTCCATTGTTGAAATGACGATCATACCGAAAATAATTACAGTATTAGCTTTTAGCTGCCGGTAGCCTACATTGCACAAAAAGAAAAACAAATTTAAAATATTATGTAATATTTCCCGTTGTATCTACAAACCTGAATTAGGTCGGTCGGGATGGATCAACAAAAACTAAACCTGATTTCCACGTAAAATTTGGAGGCGTAGGGTACCATGACACGTGCAGGTTCTTTAGACGAGTTTCCAGATAGGGCCTACATTTTCCCGGTTACTGTTTTGAGGACGAAATGCCCTTGAGGCCCCTTGGCAACCATCTGTCCTGAGTAATGTCTTCCGGTATCTAAAGGTTTACTGATTTCGTACGACATTGTATCAGCAGTGAATCGAAGCTGCAACTAGTATTAAAATGTAACACAGCACCTGCTCGAGCTGAAAGTTGGTCCAGAAGAACCATGTATTTGGCTTTGTAGTTGCAACGACTCGAGGCGCCGGATGTGAAAGTTTGCTGACATTTCCACTACATAAAATAATCGATATGATTGCATGAGACGTCGCCGGAGGGCGCACACTTCTGTTTGGCGTCAACAAAAAAATACAGTAGCGGTATAATATAAAAACGTTTTAGTTATCAAATAAAATTGTTTTTTTTTTATTAATTTTTGTCCTTCTTATAATAATAATTACATTGAGTTTGTTATCGTTATTCGGTTTGTATGTTTACAGTAGAGGGTTATTTGGTTTTAAATATGAGATAACTGTAGGCTACTTAATTATTATACAATATTATTGTTTCATAATTCAGCGCCCAAACTTAACTACACAAAAAAAATGATTTTTTTCTTGATAATAATAATTATTGTACTTTCGAAATCGCACTTTTTTTTTCTTCGCCAATACCGGAAATTGCGGAATTAAAATTTGTGATAAAAGTTTTTAAAAAAATAAAAATATTGTGGTAATACATGAAGCGTAATATATCGTCGGTAACGGATAAATTTGTTTCATGTTTCGATTGCAAGCTCAAAAAAAATTTCTCTTGATCTTTATTTTGTTATTGCAAATTCAACGCATTTGTTTTTCTTTTCTATTCCCCCCCCATTTGAAATAATATTTACATCACCTACCCTTACATTACTACATACGATTTAATTTATTTATCTTCAATTTAAAAAAAAAAACAAACGCTCGTATTTGTTTTCTTTTCCATCGTATATCTAAAATATCATTAGTTTTAGGAATAATTTTGAGAAAACGTTTTTCGAAATATTAAATTTCTATTCGTTAATAATTTGGGTTAAAACATATTTTAAAAAATCGATTTCAGATAATATAATATTTAAGTCACCGGTAATGTCTTATTTCATCCTTCCTTTTTTTTTTTACTAAATTCCAATTGAATTTGACATCCTGAGCTTGCACCTTCAACTTTCAATCCGTTATTTTAATTAAAACCAAAGCATAAAGAAATATTTGCATTATTATTTTTTTTTATATACATGTATATACTGTACTGTATATTGTGGATTTCCTGTGAGAAGTACAAAGTAATCTTTTTTTCAGGTTTTTTATTTTATTTTATTTTTTGGTTTTGCTGTATTAAACATAGAGCGAGATAGAGAGACTGAGATTATTATTCAAACAAAAATCATAATTTTTAATGGGAGAAAAAATTGCTTTTAACAAATAGTTTTTTCAATTTTTTTTTATATTGAAATTGATTCTCACTCTCTTGTCAAATTCTTTACAGTTTATCGCCACTTTTAATTCCTTGTGTCCACTGTATACTTTAGAAAAGAAAATGTTTGTCTAGGCATTTTCTACATGCGCTTGAATAACAGGTGTATTTCATAAACTGATTTACAAAAATCAGCAGTTTTAAACGACACCGCATGCGCAATTATACAAAATTACACACACACAAAAAAAAAACCACTAGTGATGCGCATGCATTGATAAACACAACAAACTCCATATCAACGTTCCGGTTGTTGTTTAAATTACAGTATATTAATAAATTTTCTAAATTTTTTTTTTTTTGTACGTTTGTTTATTATTTTAAAAAGCTGTGTTAAAGCTAATACAGTATTTAAAAGCAAAAAAAAAAAAATTATAATAATATATTTTACAATTATTGATGAAATTTTAACGTTGAATCACTAACAGTGTCCATTTTTAATATTTTTGAGCGGTAATCGAATATTTCCCCCGTTGAATAAATCAGTAGCGTCTGTGTCCGCTTTAGCTTACTGTATTTACATTGAGTCGTATTTATTTTTACGACTGTTCCCAAACGAAAAGTGTGAGAGAGTGCAAGCCCAAGTTATTGATATTTGAGATTTGAAGCCCTAGACCTCGTAGGTCATGCGCTTAAGCCGTAAAACGTCACTACTATTCAATAACGAAAAATAACAATCTAAGAATTTGAAATTGTCACGAAAGAGTATTATTATTTTTTTTTTGTTTGTTTGTTGGTGATTAATGTTGTTTGTTGTTGTTAGAATATAAAACTTTTTATCTCTTTCTCATTCATTAAATCTCCTTGTCCTATTATTAGTTGGCTAGACACTGAATGTATTTATTATCTCTTACTTTTGTTTAGTGTTTTTCATGTCATCGTTGACATGTTTCCGATAAAAATTCTTTAAACCAAAAATATTGAAAGAAAAAAAAAAGTTACAGAAAACAAGTGTTAATTTAGCCGTAAATACAATTTACATTGTACATATTTTTTTGGATTTTTTTAAAATCTAATTATGTATTTTTACAATTTACATTTGAATACCTATGCATTCATTAATTTTTTTTTAAACAAAAAAAAAAATGCAGATTTTAATTTTTTTAAACCACAAAAAAGTAGAAGATAATAAATTTGACTTAATTCAAACTTTTTTTTTCATTTGTTTTTCTAAAATAAAAAAATTTTGCAATTAAACTCAATCATTTAAAATGTATTTGTAAAAACATTTTAAGAAAAAAAAATTGAAATTAATTACATTTAAAATATTATTTAGAAAAAAAACCTATAAGAGATACACAAACTTTTCTTTTTAACTCTTAAATAACGTAATTTCTCATTTTCACCTTCTAGAAAATAAGAATAAACGTTGGATAGAGTTAACTAACACACCTCCAGACGTGATATTAAGCTAATTGATTATTTAATAATTAATATACATTGTAGTATACTGGAATAGCGATTTTATTGCCCCTTCCATTTTTTTTTTTTTTTGTTTGATTTCTTCTAATTTTACATATAATAATGTATATAAATCTATGTTCTATCTACACACATTCCTTGCCTTCAATTTATATTCGCTTATTTTTTTATTTATACATGTATTTATAATTGGCAACAGTATTGTATTTCTGGAACGGTTTTATTTGTGCTTCTGTTTTTTTTTTTCTGCATTTTTTTTTTCTCGTAGGCCTAATATTAACAGCCCTATGAAATATATACTGATTATTGGTGATTACCACCGATTAGTTACTTATTTAAATTTTTTTTTTTAGAAAAAACGCCTCAAATTAACACTAAATGGCAGTAAAAAATCATTTGTTTTTAAATATTATTTTCTTTAGCACTTAATAACTGGCAGAAAATTGATACTCGCTTACTTAAAAACTGGGTATTTGATTAATAGAGAAAGCTGCTTTTTAGAATCAATCATTTATCAGAAAATCCAAAAAAATAAAATAACCAACGATTATACTGTAAATCGATTCAATGAATTAATACTTCTAAATCTTCTCCCCTCAAAATAATAATTTTTTTTTATTATTTTTTTGTTGTTTTTTTTTTTTTTTAAATTAAGAACTGAACAAAAACAATTTTGGGGGTTAATCTACTCAATATAATTACTGTATATTGTAAAAAAAAATAATAATAAAAAGAATTAAAAATATAAATTGCGGGTTAATAATTATCATTGATTAGTAAAAAATATCATCGATAAAATTAATATCGTAGTGAATGTTGTTAGTTAGTCCTATATACTACGCATGCGTACATAAATGTTTAAGAGATTAAACACCTCTTGTCGAGTGTTGCTTAGGAAACGTGGGAGATATGGCACTCTGAAACAGAATTAGTAATTGTAATGCTACGCACAGGATATTAAACTGAGCAAATATTTTTGTTCAAAAATCCAATGTTTTGTTTTGTTTTTGGTTGTTGTCACCGAGTGCGTTTATCAACTTAAACAACAAACGGCAGCAAAAATAGCGCTGGCTCGCACGCCATCTTTTATATGGTACATTGGGTGGCAGGGGTGTAGGTGGAGCGGGGGTTCGGGGGCCATGATGTGATAGGAGGTGGGTGGGTATCACAAAAGTAGTAAGACTCGTAGAAGAGATATGAAATATTAGGTAAAAGAGAGCTTGAGGGAAAGTTGAAGGGAGTAGGAGTAGGGTAGAGCAATAAATTGGAGCGTTTTCCATTGCGCACATTGTAAGGAAGAGCAGATAACAAACAAAGATGGCGGAAAACGTACATAAATCTAATATAGATGCGTATCGTATGGTAGCTGAAGGAGACCATCTAAAACTTTTTTTTTTAATATATATATATATATACGTTTATATATTGTATATATATTATAAGAGAGAGAGAGATTGAAATAGATATTTTTTTTATGATAGTTGAGCACTTTCCAAATGACATTTTCCGAGTTTTATTTTTTATTTATATATGACCTGCTGACGTCATTATTTCTAATTTAAATTTCCTAGTTAGTTATTTTATTTTGTCGTTGTCTTTTTCTCACCCCCCTTCAAAATAGTCATTTAAGGGGGTGTTCGAAAAAAGGTTTTTTAAGAGTCGTTTATGAGGGGGAAAGAGGTATAAGGTCCTCGGTCATTTCGTCACTGATGTACAAATAAATGATCCAATACATGAGGTTGAAACATATGAAACAGACGGGGAAAACGACGCGTGAGTATTTATCAATATCGCTGGGGCTCATCCCGCATAGACGGTTGATGTTCTTGGGGGCTTGTGGCACAGCACTGCCGCCTCCTGCCCCACCAGCCTCGGGGTCACCTGCACCGCCGGCCCCAACTGGCTCCACGAACAATGGAGTTAAACGACCGTGACGAGCATCTTTAGGATCGGGCGTCTTTTTTCGTCCATCCTTTAATAATAAAGAAAACATTTTGGGTTATTTTTTTTTTTATTATTATTAAAGAAATATTTCACCATTAGAAATTCAAACTGGTATTTATATTCTCTTAGGTATTTTTTCGAATACGGGGAGGCTGTTTAGAGGTTAAAATTCTTGTCTGCTAACTCGGAAATACGATTTTTTTTTTTCCTGTTAGTTTTCTCTTTTCTATTTCTAAGAAAGATTTAAAGAATTGAGAAATATATGCGTCGCGAAAATCGATAGTTTTATGTCGTTTAGCGTTCTCTTTCAACACTTTTTATTATTATGTAAAAAAAAAAAAGAATTGGCGGTTGGAACTTGACATAACCTTACTTTCATGTTTACCTATTTACTTTTTTTTAAAAAAAAAAAAAACTTAAAACTAGTGGTAGAGTTTCGAAGGATTATATTATTATAGCATCTGCGTGTATACATTGTAGCGTAGTAACTGTTCTATTACCTAATTAGAAATTCCACAGTCCGTTCTTGAAATTAAAAAGGTTTACGATGTCTAGAATAAAAATACCAGTGCGCAAAAATATTTCGAAGGTAAATAAAATGAGCCAAATGACACTGTAGAGAATATCAGTTATAATAACTGAGTGTAAAAATATTAACAAACATAAGTCGGATGCTAAGGTCCTTTATTTTCCTGTATTTCCTACGAGAGAATCTGATTAGGAAGATATATTTAAACGGCAAATAAAATTATTTACTTCCCAATATTTAAGGCACTGTACTTTTTGCTTTAAAAAAATGTGCAAACTTGAAAATCTTTTAAATTGAAAAAAATCGATAAGCTGAAATTAAGCTTAAAAAATTTAAAAATACGCTGTTTGCGCTAAAAATCTGTTTGCTAAATAAAATAATTTTGGTAAAAAATGCATAAAAAAAAAAAAAAGGCAGTCTGTTCAATGATACGATCATTTTAAAAATAATAATAAAGAAAGACCTTCTGAGATGTTGTTTACGTCCATTATTTGACAAAGGTAGTTGATGCTGTTGATGTAAGAAACGCATTGCAACTATTAAACGACTTGGTTAGTAAATTTATGAAGCAGAAAAAAAGAAAAAAAAAAATATATTCGCGAGCTTTTTTACTACATCGTTGGCCATCCAATTTTATAATGCAGTACATGTATTTTATCTCCCTCCCAAACGTTTGCCATTTTTGTAAAGCTCGTTAAATTGTTTCTCAAACCGTTAATAATTGTAATAACAATAGCGAGCAGTAAATTAAAAATAGTAAGACGTAAATCATGCTTTTGCTTCTTTTCTTTAAGCTTGATGAACATAATTTGTAAAAATGTTTTCTTTAGCATTTAGCAAACGACGTTGGTCGATGGTTCGTTGCGAGGGCTGCTGCTGCTGCTTTTAACTGAACTGACCTCAATCTCAAAAGATCAAGTTAATACGCTTACAGTTGGAGACAAGAAGCGGATATTCTCTACAAATACATCCCTTGGGACCTGTCTTTTTTTTCTACTTTCTTAATCTTCAATGTTTTTCTCAAGCAAACAAAATACCAGTACGACCTTTCCAATCTTTGGATGGTAAAGGAGCGCCATTGAAAATGATGCACGTGAGGATAAATAAAGCTTCGCGCAATAATAGTGATAAATGTATTCAGAAAAAACCCAAAAACCATATAATAAAGCTTGATCTGGACTCGACGCATTAACCCCAATAACCCCTACAAACTCGATTTTGAGAAAAGATACGGTAGCCTTAAACAAAAAATATATTGGAAATTACTATAATAATAATTACTTATACAGTAGCTACACGGTGTACCAAGAAGACAGTTCACTTGAATAACTTTTTTTTTAAAGCATTTAATTGTTTTATTCTGTGTTTAATGTATCCTCCTTCGGCCTCATCACACGCTGCAAAATGCATTATTCCATTCACTATGCACTGCATCTTTCAGTTTGATTGAGTTCGTCAATACGTTGGTTCCATATCACGTTATTTTGTCTCAAAAACCTTTTCTTATCATATTCATACCCCATATTAAATGTAGTACAGTATATATAGTTTAGGTATGGGATAAATGATACATTCATGGACGAATTTGATCAAGCTGGCTGCAATTGATGAGGCACATACCGGTAGTATAATTCAGTAATGGCAAAGCTAGTCTTGATGCGCGTGTTGAGGCTAATAGAGAATGTTTTAAACACAGAATAGAACAGTCAAAATGTTGAAAAAGTCCTTCAAATAAAGTTTTTATTAATGTGTCGTTGAAATATTTACATTAATAAACGGATTAGTCTGCAATTTCAGTTGGGTACCGGTATATTAAAATACAACAATAATTTTGAAAACTAAAATTTAGTCAAATTCTGTTCCTTAAATTTGCGTGTCATTAACTTATTCTAGAATTTTACTTTTAAGATTATGCAATTTTAATTTGTATGAAGCGTTAAATTTTAAACAGGTAACTCCTAGTTATACGCAGCGGATGCGTCCTAGTTTGAGGAAAATCCATTTTAACCGCTAGAATAATAAAATTTTAAATTATAAAACTCACTTATACGCCGAAGCAGGTAAAAAGTATTTACAGTCAAAATCAAATAAAAAGTCTACAGTACTGTATTTTCTTATTTGTGGATGTGTTAAAAGAGTTACAAGGCCTTTTTATACGCTATGGCGCGCCAGGTTTAAAGTAGGGCAGAAGATTATACAAAGTTCTTGAAGCATCCTATTTCGTCTCATTACATTTTCTTTAAGCAAGAAAAAAAAAAAAAAGTTTTACGAAAGATAGGTTGAATTTTGAATGTGTTTATATTTATTTATTAGGTTTTTTTTTTTTCTTATGTGAATGTGAAGCAAGATGGCGTTAAAATTCCCTATAGGATTTGAAAGCTACACGCTTTTTCGTTCTGTATTTATATTTTCCTTCGCTATTTTATCAAGTCGTTTAGCGCTTTCAAAGGAGAAAGAAAAGGGAAAAAAAAAGTGTTGTCAGGTGCAAGTATAAGGAGAAAGTGAATATAATTGCATCGTTATCTCAGCTTCGGGAGTAAAAATGTGCTTTTTATCATCTAAAAGCTCTACTCATCCACTTGCATACGGGATGAATACGTTATTTGTAAGGGAAAAGGAACGGGTAATAAAAGGTTAAAAGAAATCGAAACTCCAAAAGCTTTTACTCCATTAGAAAACAATTAAAAAAAAATTTTAAAATAGTTTTCAATGGAAGTTAAATTTCTTTCTTACTGTATATTTTTCGCTTCGAATCTCTAAAATAAATATAAACCACGCTATATGGGAATTCAAATCAAATTCAAAGTACATGTAATTGCTTTAACTCGGGTTCGAAACTTGGACACGCGATTTTCCATTATGCGCATTGCCTTAATTTTGGTATAAAAACAAAAAAGACCTTCACATTTTTCCAAAAACAAAAATTAGAAGAAATTATTAAATTTGAAAATCATGCAGCAAATTCGTGTATCGCACGATAGATGCGTTCCTGATCGTCACGCAATCAAACTTTCAAAAAGGAGGAAATAATAATAATTATGATAATCAAAAATAAAATGAGGAAGCTCAACCAAGACACAGGCAAAAATCCCAATAAATTTTGAATTTCTGTAGACGGTGTCGCATTTTTAATTAATGAATTAATGTTTTTAAAATTAATTACCGCGTATGGTCAAATATGAACTTAGCAAAATTTGGAAGACCAAAATAATGAAATATTCTGCCAGATAAAAATCAAAAAACAAATAATTCATTTATTTATTTATTTATTTTTTGTCTATATCGTGACTTTAATAAGAAAATATTAGCAGCAACCATTTGCGAATTTTTAATGATAAAATCGTGACTACCACGAATTAAGCCTTCGTGTTATAGAAAAATAATCCTTAATTCCTCAATTGCGTTAGATGAAATTTTCATAAAATTAACACCCGTTATACGAGAACAGCAGAGAACTGACTGCAATTAAAAAATATATATTATTCTAATCCCGTAATTAAAGCACCAAACTCGAAGTAGACCCCCACTTAGCCTAGTTGGTGGTTAAGGAGTTCTATGCCACATTTAATGCTTTTTTAACGTTCGTAAATAAAACTTTAATTACCAAAGTCAGAGTCAAATCTTAATAGTAGGCCATTGTTGCGCTTAAGCCTTAAGATTTATATCCTATCTCCGCCTTTATTTTAGCGCATTTCACGATATAAAAAAAAACCTCTTAGTGCAAATGAACTCCAACTCGCTTATGCACATATCAAACACAAAGCATGATTCATATTGAAAGCTTTAAAAATAGTAACAACAACAACAAATTTCGTACAAGAACTCAACATTCATTAAAAAGGAAAATTAAAATTGAAAAGAAAATATTTTTTCCTCGTTATTACACACATTGACTTTTTTGTTTTTAAAAAACTTTTGATAAGACAAGACTAATATTAGTACGGTAATAAGAAAGAAAATATATTTACATTAAATAAAATAGATCTTACGGAGCTTCCGTTTCCGTAGGGGCAGTTTCTCTGATGTTCCATGGGGAAGCGATTCTAGAAGGCGGCAGCATTAATAGAAAACAAAGACAAAAGACAAGAATGTTAGTTAATGAAGTGAGAAAAACCAGTTAAGAGGCAAAAAGGCAGTTAATATGGACAAATATGAAGAAGGGTGGGAGGACGAGTTAAGAGTGGAATGTAAACAAAGGGTGTCGGCAGATGCGGAAATGAATGATTGGAATGTTTATCTCCTTTGACCCCCCCCCCCACCCTCCCAGCACGAAACATTCAAATGTAATAAACAAATATTATGGTAAATATAAAGTGCGCTTATTACGGCTTAACCGTCTGAACGAGGAAATATACCCCTTTCTAGGCTCTCGAATAAACCAGAAATAGAATATAATATTGTATCGAAAGTGTGACTTTTCGGTCGACCTCGTTGGCGGCGCAACTCATCATTTTGTTCGACCAACACATCTTCGCTGCTTGTATCGACGCACGAAAGTGAAATTGAATGCGTCAATTTGAAATTAATTAGATAAGTTAAAGTTGAATTCAATCTACGCCTGGTGGCAGTGCCGCAACAACAGCTCGCTCTCACTTTTTCCTTTATCGCGCCTCGCATCATCGCAACAACTGTCCTTTATCGTTGATTCGAGCGGCTCACTTAAGCTAAATGACGTAGCAATCGCCGTAAGTGTAACGCGCCATCATTCATCATTATACAACATCGAGCTTTAAATCATGTTTTACATTGTCAAAACTAATGCAAATCTGAAAATTATTTATAATAATAAGAAAGACATTGCAGCAAAAAAGTTTTTGCTATTAGAAGAGAGTTACTTTTCATAAGATTTCACGTTTTAAGCTACTTCTTCATATTTCATTTGTCATCTTCAAGCGAAATGACAACATTAACTTTCTGTATTTTAAATTACGAATAATCTTTTCCTTTCATCTCCTATCTTCTTTTTTTGCAATTGATTTAAGTCAACTTTTTCACCACTAGAAATAAGGTTTTGAATATTTAATGTTTCAATCAACTGTAAAAAAAAAACAACAGCAAAAAACTAAAAAATGTTGTTTCTGCTCAATATAGAATTTATTATAAGCTAGATAATTATAATTTGCGGTTTCATTTGCTTTTAATTCTGCGGCGCAAACATTTTTGGGTTAGTACCTCCGAAGGAATAATATAGCGCTAAACTAATTTCACTCAGAGAGTATCAAATTTTCTCCAAACTGCATTGCTTCAACATATATTTTTTTTTTCTAAAATAAAATTCCCCCTTACGAATAATGCACGCGTGTGGGTTACGGGGTTCATACGCGGTGGCAAGAAAATTTTAAATTTAATTTAGTATTTTTTCTTTTCTAACTATTTTATGGCAGAGGAAAAAAAAAAGCTCCCTGTACAGCTATCTTGACCTGTGTTTACTGAATATAATATTGTTGTATTATTTTTGCTACCAAAAACTATCTGCCATAACATATAAAAGTAAGAACGCCGGTCTACATGCGCATAACATGATCCGGTAGCTAATTGATGTATAATGACATTATTTTCTTTTTTTTTTCTTCTTCCAGCATCAACGTCGACGTCGTATTTGACGTCATCCGTCAACCAATAAAAACTTTATCAGTGCGCCAGCTTCTCATTCGCCTAGCAGTTCTTAAGCGTTCCACACCCTAACGGGAGGAAAAAAATGACAATTGGAAACGCAATCTCTTTTATTTAGGCTTCGATCATAAAAAACCTCACCAACATTTCCAAGCAACTTAAACGTAAAACTACCATAATTAGTAGCAAAATTATAGATGTTAATAGAGAGTATAGCTCACAATTCCAAGAAACATTATTAGTAATAATATTTCTTTATGCATTTCTTTTCAAATTTAACTACTCTAATGAGTTCCGCTTTATAAAAGCGTATTAAAGTTGAGGAGAATTTGTTAAAATTATGTAGGCCTATTTCTTTAAATGAAATAACGGAAATACACGAGCAATAGAGAGGTGATGCCAAACCCCTTTGCGGATACTCAATAAAAATTATTTAATTAAATCTGCTCATAATAAATTTTTGAGTTTAATATTTCAAATTAGCTCAGAAAAATATTGATAAAATAAGAAGAAAAAAGTTGCAAATTTGGAAAAACAAGCTTGTAATTATGGAACGAAAATAAGTTTTTGTTCATGTACAATGTACACGAAACCCTCTCTAAATGTGCGGAGTGGGGTTGTTTCTGAAAAGAAGCGCTAATGATCTCTAAACTTAATAATAACATTTGCATGGAAGTTTTAATAAAAAAATAATAGAACCTTCAACTTAATAAGGTAGCAGTCGATAATTTCATGTTCCCCGTTATGCGCTCTTATTTTATCTTCAGTTTTACGTCTCCCTTAAACAGCGATATAGTCAGCAGCGGATTTAGAGCTCTAAAAGACCTTTAAGAGAATCAATGTAGGGGCTGATTGATAAGTTCTACAAGAAAGGACCTTCATTCCCTCCTCAAAAACATAAACTCGGTTCGCAACCAACAATAATTGCTATTGAGCGTAATATAAAGAAACAAACGTAAGCCTAATGAAGCAAAAGTATCGTAACTTTATCTGCACTATTCCATTTTTCTTTTTTTTTATATAAATCCAAACACTTAATTTATTTTTAATTCAAATTGAATTAAGTGCCCGATAAAACCAATATTTATAAAAACGATCGAGCAAACCGGATTGAAAGCTCATTAGTGATCGGAGACCCTTGACGACCAAATTACTGATCAATCCGCCTCTGCTTATTAATGAGATAGTCTGCCTATTGCTATTTTGCACAGGTGGGCCCATTGTAATAGTGGCAATTACATGTTTCTAATTAAGCTCTTTATAGGTCGCGAGATTCCTCTCTTTTTTTTTTTTTTCCTTTCCCCATCCGCTTTAACGCGTACAATGTGTGGGGGAAAATTAATTGCGTTTGAGGATGGCGCCATCTAGCGATTGTTTTTAACCAGCAATTTACGGATCGATATTATCGTCTTTTTGTATTAGGAGGAAATTAGAAATGAAAGGAATTTGTGAGAAGCGGCAGACGCGATGATAATTCGCTATATCCAAGACGAGAGATATGACGCTGCGTACATACAGTACGCCTGCCTCCCTGCGTAGAGGAATAACGCGCGCCTACATTAGGATAGAGGAAAAGATGCGAGAAATATTAAATACCAAACATTAATGTTTTGTACAGGGGGGGGATTGTTAATCATCATTTTTATCACTGCATCTATCAAACCAATGCGTCAATTAATAAAGCAGCTAAGCACCTATTCAACTAAATCCCACCAGATTTACGCCATGGATTTAAAATCCCTTTATTCCAAGGACATTTAACCATTTTTATGACAAGGGCGGGGCTAATATTATAAAGCCCATGCAAGCCTTAATCTCAGTTTAATGGATAAGTTACCAATAATTCGATAGTTTCGTGCTTCAGGCGCCAAGTTGGAACTATAGTCGCCAAATTCTAAGTGACAGGGGCTTTCTCACTTGGAAACTTTCTAATGAAGTTTCAAAATGTTGGATGTTTATAACTACCATTCATTTTAATTAATTTCATAATTCATTTATTTCTGCAAGTAGTCAAAACAAGTTAGCGTTGAGGTAGGAAGTTGTACCCGCGATATTGCGATTCGCGAGCGAGAACGCTAACTTAAAGTGAACATGTCATAAATTGCATTGGTACATTGGGAACTGTTCGGTTAAAGGAACAATTTTTTTCCCTTCACGTTCTATTCGCCTCTAGGGAGCTCTACGACCTACGACAACCACCAAAGTGTTGTTTAATAATTCCACCTACCGGCATGGTACTTGTATTGCGAATAAAAATGTGTGTGATGAGGCGAGTTGAGATGTGGGAGGTGTGATAGAGCTGCAGCGAGCATATGTGTGATATAGCGTTACGGGGAGAGAGAGAAACGGCGTTACACGGCAGCATTTATGAAGGATAACGTCACAGGAAACCGGCAAAAGCAGATTAAAGGCATGGGCTTAATAATTATTAATGACGCTCGAAGTATGAATACATATTGCTATTTCAAATATTGATGTTCATATTTGAAGCGAAAGAGGGGGGAGGGTTGCAGTTGCATTTTAATCAACTTCCGGTGCATTATGCATGGACGAATGAAATGAATTTTCTTTTCGCATCTTCTTTCAATTTTGACTTTCCCCCCGCTCGTCTAAATACTTAATACGAAAGGTGTAAATTGGATTCGTGGACTCCTTCTTTGCGCCCTAGTATCGTGGCAACAAAATTCCATAAAATAAAACTTTAAAAACAACCTTTTCTTTTTTTAAATCAACAAAAATAACGTCGGTAATGGAGTGCAAATATGTTTCAGAAAATGGAAAATATAAATAACTTTTTAGTATGACTTTCTGGCGACCTGCATCGGAGTCCGACACGCCTCAGAAAATAGGAAGTGGGTTATTTAATTTTTTTTTTTTTTGTGTCGACTCAGTGGAACGTCACATATAATCATCACGTACGTGACCGTGACGGAATGTAAGGGCTTCGCATATGGGTGGAGACAAGTTCACGTAATCATAATGGAAACTGTTTTTTTTTTTTTTATGAAATTATGATTAAATAATTGATTTCCGCTTTGCTTGTTTTTTTGAATGGCGTAAAGGAAGATGGACGTAAGGGCGTCAAAAAAAAATTTTTTTTTTTTTGTTTTCGCTCGAATTCACAATCGATTTAAAAACTTATTTTATAAACTGACATCTTCCCACCCCATTTTCCCCATCAATTCCCTTAATCTATCTCCTGCTCTGAATTTGTAAGAGCAAAGAAGACAGAGAAAATAGAAAGTAAACAAAAATGCACGAGTTTTTGATACTTTAACAATTTTTTTTAAAGAATAAAGAATAATATCACTTACTAATGTTGGGGGTTCCATCGGTGGTCCGCCGGGATTTTCAGCGTGGTTGGCTTCTCCTGATGGAATTAAAGGTTTACGTGATTCCGCCATTTTCTGAAGGTTTTGGAAGCGAGTTTTCCTCATTTGGATACGTTTTCCTAAGTATCCCACCGTTGCGTATTCCAAAAGAGAAGCGAACACCATGACGAAACAAGTTCCCAAGAAAATATCGATACTCTTGACGTAGGAAATTTTTGGTAGAGCTGCGTTGGTGCTGGACATGAGAGTGGTCATTGTGAGCACAGTGGTCACTCCTAAAGACACACGAGCCGGTGTGGCATTTCGATTGAGCCAGAAAGAGACCCAGGAGATAACGACGATCAAACTGGATGGGATGTAGATTTGGATGAGATAGTAGCCCATACTGCGGACGAATTGAATTTCACAAGCCAGACGGGAATAGTTGCCTAAAATATGACAAATAATGAAATTAAAAAAATTTGAATGTTTATTAAATTTCTAAAGGAAAAAGAACAAATTAAAACTAGACAAAATGCGCGACGAAGAGCCAGCTAAAGATACTGGCAAAGACTGTGGATAAGAAACTTAAAGCTAATGGTTAAAATGCCCAAATGAAATAGATAAAAACTCGTTGATACAGTACATGTAGTTAAAAAAATGAGAAATTAAATTTTAAATACAGTACCGGTATATAACTAACTTTTAGAGTATAACGCTAAAGGCTTATTAAAGCTTAAAAATTATAACTACGGTATTTAAATTTAAAAATGCTAGTTAAACTTTATGTTAAATTAGCCAGATAAAATTTAAAATGTTAGTAGCAGACATATTTTTCTTATAAACTTTGGTCGTTTTCTGGCTAACGTTCAAAACGTATTAAAATTTGCAAGTTTTTTTTTTACCACCGGCATATGAAAATAATTACCGTATTAAAGCGTTAAATTCACTATAGAATTATTAAACAATTATTGCAATTATAACTTAAAATGAGCGACTAAAGCAAAATATTTGCAATTAAACCAGTATCTCATACAGAAACAGTAAATCAGATTTAATAAAATAAGAAGTAAATTATTATTTACCTGTGCTGAGTATGATTTCTTTGCTCTTCTGCCTGTGTCCAACCACTCGGAATTGAGGCAACATCACTTCTTGTGAGATACCAATAGATTTCTCACCAGCGTTCCAGATGTAACGAATATCTTTCATCGAATAACCGTCTAGATAAATAATTATAAGTAAACAAATTAGATTTCACGTGTTATGAAAACAATTTCTAAACTTACAAAATAATTCTTTAAAAGAAATAATTATTTAAAATTAGTACGCTACCGTATGAAAATTTATTTTATAAATTAAAAGTAAAAACCATGCAAAACAATATTATCGAACTACTCGTAGATTAACGATTAATATTGTTATGAAATTTCAATTATAAAACCTGATAACTGAATAATTCATTTTTTTTAGTGAGCATTTGAAAAGAAAAAAGTGGCATTATTCGTAAAGGGCGCAGCTGTATTACGTTTTATAAGCGTATTAAACGTAATTACTCGCTTTATTCAAAACAGTGCTAGGAAAAAAAAAAAATAAACACAATATGTTTTGTCACGCAATGTCATCTCAATTTCTAAGCATAGTAATAATATTCAGCAATCCTACATTCACTTTTCATCTCTTCAATTTCAAACTGAAAGAAAAAAAAACACCTTTTCTATTACATATTTCTACACGTTATCAAACATTTACATGTAGTCGCAGTAAACAAAATAATGCATTGTTTTAATCGCATTCTTTAATAAATTAGCATTGGAACTAAAAAGTTAATGCAGGATTATAAATTTAACGAACATCTTATTTTTTTTTTTTGAACAAAAAAAAAATTGTATTTATAGATTTGCATATTACTGAATAAAAAAATTTGCCAATAAGTAATATATTTTTTTAAAAAAAATTACGAAAGTGGTTTTTTTTTGCTATTTACAGCAATTTTACTATTAAATTTGTAAATAAAAACCATTTACTGTACCACAGAAATTCAAGATAATCTCATTAAACGTCATTTTTTGAACTGCAGTTACTATTGTACATAATTTCGTTAGTGCATTCTTATTCTTTCAGAACTTGAAATAGTTTTAATGACGTCACTGAGTGGTTTAAATTTTTAACTCTGAGGGGTTTTTTTTCTCTCCCGTTGGCGGACCATCAGTACTACGTCAGCATTTTTTTGTTTTGCTAGCAAATTTGTTTAGTGCTTGTAATTTAAAATTTATGATTAAATGTAGAATGACTTATCAGAAGCGCATGCGCCGAAAACTTCCTTTTTTTTTTCTTTTTTCTTTCGTTTTCTTTTCTTTTTCAAGATGCGCAATGTAGGCCTATTAGTTTTAAAGCAGCAGAGACGAAGCGTGTGCGCCGCGTTACGTCCTTCAGTCGGAGTCGACGCTGAGAGTGAGCGCAGATCCGAGTGCGGGGGTGGGGTTAGTTGAGGGTGGGGGCAAAAAGAGACTGAAGACTGCCAAAAATCGATTGTTCTAAATTTCGAAGTTGAGTCTCGTAGTGAGGAAGCTAGAACAATGCCGAACTCTTAATGTAAACACGCAGACGCAATTTCCATTGAAAATATTGGATATGCTCATAGAACTCGGATGCACGTGCAGGAATATTATTTGATCACACGCTGTGTTTTTATGTTTATCAATGGAGATGCTTATGCTGTATTGATAGAAAATAGATTTTAAGTATATTCCACTTAAAAGAGCCTCTCGGCGCACCTCGCCTATTTTACTTGCATTTTAGATGTCAAGATAAGAATGGGGGAAGGGGCGAAAAAATATTAGATGAAATTGAGAATGATATACGACGGTACAGTAGAGAGAGAACATTTGGTCAAGGAAAAAAAATCTTGTCAAAATTGATAAAACTAGAAATATTTCTCAATAAGAAATCACATTTGGCGGAGCTAAGGAGCTTACAAAAAACATTCTACCTAGAAATAAGAAGAATGCAACAACAGCAAAAAATACAGAAACATCGTCTAAAAATCTACATTATAATATTTTCCAACCTAATTTATTGCTTAAAAATATCTTCTTTAAATTGATAAAAATAATCTAAAATCAAGGAACGCAAAATTATTATTAAAAGGTACCTCATTCTATGTTTACAGCGCCAACCGTAAACCTGTATAGTATTTGAAAAATTCAAAATTTCTTATTCTATCATTAAAATTGAGTTTTAAATTAAAATATTTCAATAATATTGAAAAATTCAGTTAAACCGAGTAGCTAAATTAATATTTTGCATTCACTCTAATATTCTTATCATCTTACGGCTCACGAATATAATTTGCCTATTTTTTTAAGAGACCAGTTAAAAGTACACTATATAATTAAGCTTGCCCTTGGCTAATAACTATTGCTAAATTAGACTTTTAGGATATTCTGCTAAAAAAAATTAATTAAAAATAATAACTGATTTATATGTGCAGTACTGTATATCATTCTAAATTTTGCCTTTTCAAGATGCGCTATCACATATATTATATTGTAGTGCAAAGCACGACGGGAGAGAAGAAAAAAATGTTAAATTTTTAAGCACTTGTGTTCTTATTCTTTTGCCAAAATATAAATATATTTTTTTTTCATTTTCAAATTTAGCAACCTTGCATTTTTAGTCTAAGCTATAAAAATTTAAATAAAGTAGTTTTTAGAGGCGGTTGAAGAAATAGGAGCAAAGTAGAACTAAATGAATAAGGTTTCTTCTTATCCCATTTGCATTTAATTTTACCATTATACTGTATTTTCTTTCGGAAAAATTGAAAATCTAAACGCTAGAAATTGCATAATCACGTTGTTTACAAAGATCTTTCATTAACAATTAATGTGCATCATGCTAATATAATTATAAAAGCAAATTTATTTAGTTTCAAATACTAATAACTTTGGATCTCATCATTTTTACCATCATTGTTCATTAAAAAAATATTAATAATTCACATCTACATGTAGGCCCTACAGCGAATATGCGCGCTTCTTCAAAATATTGCTAAACTGTATTTTTAAAAAATATAAATACGCATTGCATAAGAATTGAACGCCCTAGATTTTTTTTCTATAAAAAAAAACAACTTTAAATCCAAATAGTTTCTCAAGATTGAATTTGAATTGAGTAACTAATAATGTTAAAATTAGTGTTAATTATATCCGAAGATAGAAACGGGTTGCTATAGTTACTACAATCACATGTAAATTTTAGAGTAACTTAATTTTCATCAAAAAGTTTTTGTAATTCAAAAATTTTTTTTTTATGTTCGTGCTCCACGGTGTGTTGTGAAATTGTATTACCATACGTATTAAGGAATGTAATTTCAATATTAAAAAAAAAAAAAATGATTAAATGTCTTCCGAAATTTGAGAGCTCAAATCATAAGAGAGAAAATAAAATTGAGTTTGGGTTGGAAGAAAAATTGTGTTCACAGTAGAATGTTTTTTTATCATCTCTTTCTTTCTTTTTTTGGGTCGAAGAAATAGTTAATTGCCTAAATTCCTTAGTTTTAATGAAAATCAAGATAAAAAAAAAAAAAAAAAAAGACACGAAACATAAAGATCAGTCGGTACCAAGACGACTTCGAGTGGGTATGGTTAAGAAAGTTAATTCGATTGCCAAACAACATCCCCCAAATTGAACTTTTTTTTTCATCCATCCAAATTCAATTATCAGATAAAAAGTCGTGCGAGCATTTTTTTTTTTTTTGCTCATTTACTTACAACTTTCAATTTCGATGGTGCACAGCTGACGATCCATGGGGAAATACTGGAGGTTCATGGGGCACGTAGCCGTGACGGTCAACCTGCAATTTACAACAATGCAATCAATAAACAAAAAAAAAAAAAAATAATGACATGTACAATTTTTTTAATATTAAAAAACGCGAATAAATTACTTGCGCAGTATTCTCGACGTACACGCATACGTGCAAAAAACAGATAAAATTTAAAAATGTTGGAATAGTCAAACGAAACGACTTTTTTATGCTAATTAATTGCCGCAACGAGCTAATTATTTGAAACAGTTCCAAAAACTAAAATCACTAAAAAAAAAAAAAAAATTAAAAATATAAGATGAAAAAATGTGAAGCTTGTCGGATTTACATTATCTGAATTTTACCATTAAATTCACTTCAAAAACAGCAAAAAAAAAAAAAAAACATTTAACAGCCGCAATTTATTTATTAAAATTGATAGTAATACAGTAGTTTTAATAAAAAAAATATTCTTTTTTTTTAATATCATTTTACCAAATTTATACTCAACATACTACTGTTGCCTTTAAAAAAAAATAATCGCTTTTTCAAATGCATCTTAAACTTCTGCGATCTTGCATTTAAATGGAAAATCAATTCTAATTAACACTGCATTAAATGCAATAATATTTAAAGAAAAGTAAAACGCAGCAACCTATGATCAACAAAAATGCGTATACTAAATAACAATGTTAATAGTACACTACTGTATGTACAATACAGTACACACAATAGTGAATAAGGGCGAGTAAAATTCACTCAATAGTTTCGTGAAACAATAGAGCAAGCGGAGAAAAATTTGCATTTTTCTGCGAACGAGAAAGATAATCTTAATGTATTCATTATTCAAATGCGGGTATTAAAGAAAATACTGATAAAACAAGGAAATGTATACTACACTGCGTGCAATTACAATAATAATTGTTCAAATCATGTTTTATACAAATTCAGCTTAAATAGCTATTGAATAAAACAAAAAAAAAATTAAATAATAATAATGCGCGTTTTTAATCAATGAAACAATAATCCTAAGAAAAAGTAATAATACCCATAATAATTATTATGCACATCCGTAGGAACAAAAATTTCATCTGTGTGAAATGCTAACAACCAGTCGGATAAATTATATTTGCAAATGCACCATAATAATAAATTTACTTTCAACGCATTCTTTTTTTATCCATATCCGCTCGTGATGTAATTATTAGTTTTTCTTCCCTCGCTGTTTTTTGCGGTTTTATTTTAAAATAGTTGCGGCTCTTATTAACGCGCGACGCTCGGATAAGAACTGGAGGGGAGAAACCAAGCGGGTGGGAATACTTTTTTTTTTTTATTAATAAGAATAGAAAGACGCAAACACTTAAAATAGTAAAATGAAAAAGTAGGAAGTGGTGAATTGTAAATGTGTCTGAATGTTGTAAGTAGATGAAATAAAGCAGGAGCGAGATAGATAAATACTGCTGCAGAAAGAGTGAGAGAGAAAGGGGGATAATATTTAAACTGCTTCGAATCGTTAGACAGTATCTTTTTTGTGCTTTCTTGTTTATTATTGAGTGTAATGACATAAGAAGCGCGCGAGAAAAAAATGTAAGGTTTTCTTTTTTTTTTTTTAAGTGAGAAGGGGGGGGGGGGGGAAAGTGTATCCCTCACCTACTCCACTCAATAAAATGGTGCGTCGTGATAATGACACCGGGGGGAACCACTCCATTCAACCACTATCTCTTAAATTCCGCTCTCATCAACTCCTCTCAATTCCATCATTCACTCAAGAAAACAAAAGTATGAGTAGAGAGAAAAAGAATGCTCATTAGAGTACTTGAAAACAAAATCAATAAGCATTATCGATCACATTTTCAACTTCGGGTCTAATTGACACATTTTAGTAAAATGCGTGTACATGCTCAAGAAAGCGACTTACCGCACCTAACAATATTTTGTAAGATAAAGCTAAAAACTAATATAAAACGGCTAACCATGTAAACTGACATTTAAAGGCAAAAAACGTCGACCGGAGACAAAATTGAAACTTTACAACTCCAAAGTTACAACAAAAATTTGAAATTTGTAAATAATTACAACTTAAAACTTGTAAATAAAACTTGAAACTGCAACGTTGCCGCCTGCCATTATTACCTTGCCAAAACTTAACGTTAAAAATGAAATTTAAATGAAATAATAATTACATAGTTGCGACTAAATCAGAATTTAAGCTGACAAACAAAACCCATTCCTTGCAATTGCAACTAACTTCGAAATTTTTGCTGCTACTAGAGCTGGAAGCTTCTACTATTTCTACTGTTAAAGCTCGAAACTTGCAACCAATTTTTGCAACTTAAACAAGTAGAATTTGAAATTTCTGCAGTTAAATCTTTAAACTTCTACTGTTAGAGCTTGAAACTCCGTTTACAAGAACTTGAAACTCCGACTACAAGAACTTGAAACTTCTACGACTAGGAATCTAGAACTTGAAACTCCAATTACACAAAACGCAAAACAGAAAAATTAATTCTGCAATGTTACGATTAAGATTTAATAATGAGTGCCACAGCTTAAAAACTCATCAACCTTTAAATTGGAAACTTCCTCAGAAATTTGAGATAGAAATGGCGATAAATATTGAAAATTACATAGTAGCAACTTGCTCACAAAATTGATAACAAAAAATAATACTTGATAGATTTTATTATTAACCAACAACTGAAACTGTCTACTGATGGCTGGATTTTAAAATTATAAACTGAATACTACTTGCTGAAACCTAATCTTAAAGGTACCGAATAAGCCTGCAAAACTGGTGACTGATAAGACACCCAGAGCTTCCCTTTAAATTTGTCCGTGTTATCTACCTTATGTTTCTAATACTGTAGTCTTAAAAAAAAAAAAAGAAAGAGAGAGAGAGTTAAAAAGGGTTTTGAAGTATCAGTTACCGCTATAACAAATTAAGACTTTAAAAGATCAAAAGATGGCAATTCTGATTGATCGATTGATTTTTTTTCCTCCCTTCAAAGAAAGTTTAGTGATGTTGATTTAATACTGTGTTTGCTTAAAAAGCCGTTGAAAAATGCTGCTTTGCCAACAATGTCCTTTAACGTCACCCACGCTTCGGTAGAATCTTCTATTGTAAGGTGGATGTTGATGAATTATTTGCTGTGAGTAAGGGTATTAATCAACTCGTTCTTCTCCGTAGACAAAAAGAAAAAAAAAGCATCGTTCTGGCTCTACTACCTATTCAACTTTTTCTGCGCGCGAGTGGGATTCAGAGAGTAAGAGCAAAAAGATATACAATTTAATGGAATGGCACTGAAGATCATTAGTCATCGATGAAAGAGTAGAAAAGGGATTTACTTATTTATCGTATTTAATTAAAGCTTTGCCAACAAAAACCAGTCGTAAATTTAAAAAAAAAAAAACTTGTCGAAAACTTAACTCAAAAACGTTTAGCACGAATTATTTTTTTTAACGCACTTTATTTCTTAATGCTAATGCCATTTGTAACAATGATACCGCGCTGTAGTTTTTCGCTAGAATTAAGCCAATTAGAATTAGTAGTAGGCTGTCACATTAATTTTTTTTTTTAAAAAACTTTTTTATCTCGTAATAAAAAAAAAGCCTATAATCCTATTTTCAATCTTAATAACAATACTAATTTTTTTTATAAGAATACGTGTATTTTGGTTTTAAAACGAATCAATTACGGATGAATGTACAGTATAAGGGCTTAATATTTTTAAGTCGCGTTTTCTTCCCGTAAAATGTGAGCATTAAAATTTCTTGCAAATCATTTCACCCTTGAGCATTGACCCATTTTTTTTTTTTTCCCCTCCCCTTCTCGTAGTAACAAATTTTAGATTTTCTTTCTTCCAAACATCATTCTGTGCGCTCTTTTATATTTACGATTATTCTTCTCCGTTTGGAAGGCTTGACTTCAACAAATCCTATATTAAATTGATCCATTCACTACACAATCGATTTACGCCATCGAGGAAATCAAAATAAATTTCCAAATCGATTTTATAACCTCGACATTTCTTTCGAACCAAAAACGAGAATTTTGAAGCGTGGCAAAAAATATATAATATTATACATATTATACTGTATATTAGAGATTAGAAATGCTAAACACAAAACTTTAAATGACATGTTTTTTTTTTTATACAGTTAGATAAAAATAAATTGTTAATATAAAAATCTATGTAGCGAATGCAGAACCAAATCAAAATACATATTTGTATCTCAAAAATCCATAAAAGTCTACAGTATCAAAACAAACATTTAATTAAAATTAAAAAATTTTTGGAATATTTTTTGCAGAAGATTTTAGAATATCGGTGTATAAACTATTTCAATAAATCAAATATTATTAAATTCAGGTATTTAAATTCATAAAAACAATTTTTTTTTTTTGCAAAAAACAAAAATACAATATGAATTTTTAAAATTTAAAGAATTTAAACTTTCAAATTTTGCTAGTACACCGATCACGCACTTTTTAATCATTGAAAAATTACCTAAATAAATAAATACTGTAGTGTATATTCAAACTTGATTCCAAAATTTTGGATTAAAAAATGCATTTTTAATGTAAAAAAATTTAAATGTTCGAATGCAGTAAATCACACCCAACCAATATAATGTGCTTGTTCATATATTTTAGTATTTATTAGGATATAAACTCAGTCGCTATGTGCGCATTTCATTTGTTGATTACCCAGAAGTACAGTACATGTACAGTAATACATGTAGAGTTGAAAATGAAGAATAGGCAAATATATTTTTTTTTTATTATGCTGCAAAATTTCCTTTAACAGTATCAGAGTAAGCAAATTTTCACTTTTTATATCGCCCAATCCTTTCATGTTTTGCTTTTTTTTTTTTTCTAACAAGCGATCTTGTTTTCGTGAGTTGTTCATTTTTGATTACGGTTTTTTCCTCCCCTACCCTTTTTTTTTTTTTTTTTTTCTTTCCAAAAAATTTACGGTTTTTTAAATAGCAAATCGATGCGTGTAAATGATGACATGGAAAATTTAGCACTTAAACTTTCATTGTAACAACTTGCGTTATTTGACGTAGAATGACTTTGAAAAAACTTTAGTCCAATTATAAGTTTATAACATAAAATAAAAAAAAAAAAAATTGACAACAGGGAAAGAGAAGCGAGGGAGATTGGAAGATTAACTATTGTTTGGAATCAAGATACCGGTACTGTACTTTCAGTGGGGTACTTGAGGGAAAACTATTTTTTCGCAAAAAAAAATAAATAAATAAATAAAAATAAGGTAAAAGTATATTAGCATTTTATATTCCATCGAACATCGACTAAATTCATTTAACAAATCATTATGACACTGATTTTGTCGATAAGTTTATCCCGTCGTTTCAAAGTACAGTAAAGTTTGGAAATGCCATTTCAAATTTGGATTTAGCATCGATAATAGCAAAAAAAAATTGTCAAAGGTTCAAACCCACATTTGGTTGAAAGAAATGTCAAGGTTAAAAAATCGATTTAGAAAAATATTTTGTTTAGATTTCCTCGATGGCGTAAATCGATCGCGCATTGTCAGCGCCAAACGTCAAAATAGAGGCATTTTTTTAAAAAAAAATATTTATTACTAAGATATGATCCAAGACATAAACTAAATATTCTTTTATTCAGTTTTTTATGTTTTTTCTCTCTTTTAAATCTACAGTAACTTTCCTAACTCAAGATGAAATACTGCGCAAGAAAAAGTTTGCGGTGAAGCTTTTTTTGCCCAGTCTCCTTACGCTAATGACTCCATTAGAATTTTATAAAATTTGTATTTGTTTAATAAAAAATGACGTCACTACAGCGTCATAAGAAGTAGATTTGAGCATAAGAACGAGCCAAAAAAAAAAAAAATTTAACCACAAACTCTTTATGTCAATGCGTAACTTAAAACTAAATTAAAAGTACCATAATATAATTTAGTTACAGTACCAAATTTTGAGTCTTTAAAACTTCGTTACATAAAAGAGGTTCTGTTGCCTCGGGATTCGCTAGCTGTAGAGTATTGATTTTAAAATTTACGGTGCCGCATTTCAAATAAACCTTTTTATTTACTAAGTCTTTCGGTAGCAATATTATTCACCAATCTTATAGAATATTTTATTTTTTTTTGGCAAATCGTTGTCTTAGACATCAATTGAATAGAAATAAAACGCAGAATGCGAAGGTTAGAAACATCTTATTTACAAATTCTTAATACCGCGTTCTATCCTAATACCGAGTGTAAATGTATTTTGATTCCTTTCACATTCAATAGATAACAAAGAGAGGAAGTACTGGAAAAGAAAAAAAAAATTTATTCAATGATGCCACTCATCATCGAGAATTTTTTTTTTCTTGCTCGCTTTAGTCTTTTTCTTTATCTTAATACTGTATACTGTAGATTTATGAAAAAGATTAAAGCATTTCTACCCCACGCATTTAACATTTAGAAAATAATCTTTTATTTATTAATTTTTTTTCTTTTCTTATTCTTCTTGTTTTTCATTTTTAATGCCGGAGCTACAATGATGAATGGCATAAAAGTAGAAAATAAAATTGGGTTCAAAAAGATAAAAGAAGAAAAAAAAAATTGTTCAGTTGGGTTGAAACTAATGGTTATTGGTAAGATGAAAGAGTGCAAGAAAGAGAGAGCGAAAACAGCGAGAGTCTAGCTGCAATATCTCGACTATTTATTTCTTTTTCCTGAGGGAAAAACGATTTTTTTTAAATACCTCACTTACGAAAAACGTATAGTTTTATTTTGGTATGAACCAAAAAAAGAAAAATTGAGTGTATTTATTTCGTGAAACAGAGAATCAGAATCGTGTGCAAAATGACGAGAATTTAGGTTGAGTATTACATTGCCAAATTGTATGTAGTTTCAAATTCTACCAGTGTTTTCTTTCGTGGTGCAGTTTGCATCTGCTAGTTACGTGCAACGAATTTTTATGATTGTCCTTGATAGAGCCCGTTAAAGTAAAGAAATCTTATGTCACATTTATTATATTTTAGAATACACATCCTTACACCAAAAATAAAAAGAAAATTTTGATTTGTGGCATCGTCAAATGAAGTTTGAGAGCTCGATATTGTATTCGTGTAAGAGTCCCCTTAATTTTTCAAATTTAACTTAAAAAAAACCTCATTTTTAATTAAAAATAAAGTTGTTCAAACCAAAATTGTTAATTTTTTAAACAAAAAATAAATTCTTAAGCTTTTAATAGAAACTTGACAATTTGTAACATTGTGTAGAATGAAGAGTCAAAACAAAAATAATCATCTTTTCAATCATACTGTCATTTAAAATAAATTCAGTTTCGGCCAGGAGAAAAAAAAATAATGAAATCAGAACTGATAAAACAGTACCGGTACTTTAAAAATTGGATAACTTCAAAGCTATTCCAATAATATTTGGCAAATTTAAATCGAATAATGTTAATTAAAAAAATAAAATCTCGTTTCGAAATGAAAAAAAAAAAAAAAACCAAAATCTTTTTAATAGATTTGGATTGAAATACGAGTCTAAAATACAAAACTGAATTACAATTGTGTCTTAAGTAATTTCTCATTTTCCCTTTTAATATTAAAAAAAAAACCACTCAAAACCCGAATTTAAATAAGTACTGCGTAGGTTTACTCAACCCGTTACTAAATTGTGGTGGGAAATACAAAATATGATATAAACTTAAAACAATACGAAAGATGTTTTTATGGAATTGCAAAAAAATAAAAAGAATAAATTCATTTAGCAAAATTACATTTGTAGATTTTGCCTGAAAACCAATAAAAATATAAAATGTGTGGAAATATTCTATTTCGTATTTGGGAAAGAAGTTTGAAATTGAAGATTGCACTTTTACATGCATATTTTTATATGAGTTTGCAATAATGAGGTACTTCGTAAGAGTGCATTTTAGTTTTAAACAAGTAAACGCTTTTGAAGTAACTTAAAGGTTTAATCCAACCCCAAAAAAAAAAAAAAAATTAAAAAAAAATCACTTTTAATAAATCGAAATAATAAAATAATGCAGCATCAATAATTTTACTTCCTATTTTGATTGTACATTAAAAAGTGCGTAAAAAGCAATATTGTTCCGGTATTAAAATTAACAAAAAAAAACTACTTTTAAGTTTTAAATTAAAAAAATTACTTTATATTGAAAATAAGAAAAATCTACGTTGAATTTTTTTTTGAAAAACTACTTTGAAATCAATCGGTATTTGAAAAAGAAAGCTAATTGAAGAAAACTCTTGCTTTTATCGTTAGCAACCGCTGCCACTGCATTTTGGTTTACAGACCTACAATAGTATAAAGATGCAATTTTGGTGCACTCGATTCATTTTAATGACATTTGAATCCCCATTGGGGAAAAGATTTAAGACCCTGAAACTGAACTTTGACTTTAATTTGTCACGGGAATACTATGTTGAAAGCATCGTGAAAAAATTAAGTTTATTTGTAAAAGAGCGCGGAACATTAACAAGTGCCTGGCGATAAACACAGTAAGTTAATTTGGCTAACAACTTACGCTTCTCAATTAAATGTTTCAAATTTATTTTATGCCCACTGCGCAGATTTATAGAGTTTCCAACCATCCTTTCTAATAATTTAATCGTCTTTCAAATTTAAACTTACTAAATTTAAATCTCTTTCAATGCTCTATTATTCTCCTCAAAATTATTTTCTCTTTTCAGGTAATTTAAAAATCGAAGCTTTAATTTTTAATCCTCTTAATATAAATGCGCACAAATTACAAACATTACTTAATTTTTTCTTCTCTGAATACGACTGTTATTTAAAATAAAAAAACAACAAAAAAACAACGTTTTAATCAAAACGGTTGATTATGATAATTGTGAGGTATCTCTTAGTAGTCAAAAACTGCAGAACTGTACACGCCAGAATTTGACCTGTCTCGTGCTACCGGTAGGCTAAAGTTTTCCACCGCTTATAACGAGCGATTACAGAACCAAGCAATGCATGTTCTACTACTGGAATTTTACTTAAGGCTATTAAAAGTGTTGTGTTAATGTCATGTCTCTACAGCATTTGCTAACATTCTAAATTAATTGCTTAAGAGGTATTTAGTGTTTGTTTATCTTTTCTACGTACAAAATTAGTTTCTTTTTTTTAAAACACGGTGTACAAAAAAAAAAAAAAAACAACTAACGAACCCAACTGAATTAGTACGCCACCGGTAATCTATTTAATAATCTATATATTTCATGACACATGGAAAAACTTCACTTTAACGAGCTTTTTAATTGCTCCATTCTGTGTTTAAAATACACTCCTTCGTCTTCAACACAAGACATCATGATACAGTCATGAGACGAATAGTAATCGATGGAGCGCGTAGTGATAAGCGAGCTCGTCTTGCTGAGTGTGTTGAGGTCGAAGAAGAGATCTGATCACAGAATAGAACAATTAAATATTTAAAAAAAAAATCATCAAAGTAAATTTTTTCCATTTGTCATCGAAATATTTAGATTATTAAACAACGTCGTGTAGTAATTCAGTTGGGTTCGCTTATTTTCGGTAAATCATTTAAATCACGCAAAGTTTTATTTAATAGACCGTATAAATTAAAAAAAAAAAAAAAAATTCATTTCGGCGATATTCTAATTTGAATGTACGCAAATGATTGTTTCGTTTAATGATGTAAATTTTATGACTATAAATATATACAGTACCGGTACGTGGAAATTGTTGGAAGAGGGTTTTTAGTGTGTATTTGGAGAGAAGAGTGAAGGAGGAGTCGCTCGCTCAATGGTGCTCATAAATTTCGGCGTGGTGGGAGCCAATAAGTTTCAAACCACAAACAAAAAATCAATATTCGAGAGATATAAAAGTATGTGCAGAGAGTGTATTTGAAGGATTGTTAAGAGGAATCGCTTGCTCCTTAGCTTTCGGAAAAACTTCCTTTTCGTCCTTCGATCTTTCTCCATCTAATAAATCTAGTACAGTATCTCATTTGCATTATATAACCCCTCAATGATTGCTTTTTTCCTTTCCCTTCATCAGCTCTTATTTACTTCTGAATTTTATAGCTTTCTTTTTTTATTTTACGTCATCTTTCGCTGATCATTTTTTTTTTTATTATTTATCCAAAGCCATGTCACGTGGGCGACGTTAAGTTAAAGAAAAACATTTTCAATATTTTGATGCTTTTCAACGTTTTATAAACATTTTTGGAGTTTATAAAACATAATATAAAACATAAAATATATGTTTATATATTCAATCAAAAAAAAAAAAAAAAAATTGCCGATGTTTAGATTAATTTTTAATGCCGATAAAGCATTTTAATTGAAAGATTTCTGTTGTTGAGGTTTATTTCTGGGAAATTGATAAGCAACGTGACAGCCTACTTATTGAATTTTTATTGCAGTAAAAGATAAAAGCCTTTCATAGTATATCAGTTGTTGAAATTTTTATAAGTAAAGAATAATTGACGTCAAATCATTGTTGCCATGGCAGCCAAAAAGATTAAATCATTTTGTCAAAAAAAAAAAAATTTCCCCCTTTCGTTTCTTCCAAAAAAAAAAAAATAAAAAAATACATGTACATGTACTGTAATAATAATAATTTCAACCAATTTTTTACTATCTCTAAATAAATAAGAATATTACTTTTATTGGGGGGTAAGAATTAAACTTTGATAATAATAAAAAAAACTAATATACCCAACATAAGTCTTATGTTTTAAATAAAATATTGATGCTGGTTACATACAAAATAAGCTTTTTTAGAAGGAAAATGTTTACGACAGCAATTATTAGAAAACAAGAATAAAAAAATAATTCTACTTCAAAAAAAAAAAAAATAATTATAATAACTCCAAATTTTAATTCAATGCAAATTAAGAGCTTTACGTACTCAAGCTATTCTTATCTTAAAAGTATATTTAACCAATTAAGAATACTGTACATACCGGTACAGCACATGTACCAACAATTTCCACATGCTTTTGCAAATTAAAAAAAAAAAAAAATTGAAGTAACCGAACGTATTAATTTTGTCAATAATAAACTAAATGTAATCTACGAGTATATTAATTAAGAGCAAAAAAAAATAATAATAATATTTTACTTAATGCAAAATTCTAAATGCTAATTTGGAATAAATCCACATTACTGAAAGTAATGTAATGCACGTTCAGCGTTTGAAAAGCGAATGCTGAAGCAATAATAAACGACTTTTAAATAAACTCTAAAAGGTTAAAATCATAAATTTAAATTCTAGCTTTTTACATAAATTGTATACTGTACTTCCCAAAACAACAGTTATGAAAATGCGCGTGTAGACATCAAATTATCAAATAAATATTAAAAGCTACTTTTGCAGTTTTAAACCCATAAATAGCTTAGCATTTTCTTTATCCTATAAATGGCTCATTTATTCCTCATTCTTTTCCTTCAAAAACCATCATTAGCATTTTGTTTCAATTCTAATTTACACTTTCTATCTTTCAGTTTGTCTGTGGATCAAGCTACATTTTTCCCCCCCCCATCTTTTTTCTTGTATTGTATTGTATTTTTTTTTAGTAAAAAAAGAATCTTTTCTACGTTGAAAGTTGATGGTTAGAGTGATTGAGATTGGATGAGAATGGAGGAAGAAGATGTAGCGAAGGTGATGATTCCACGTGTAACTGTAACCAAATATCCGTTTTTTTTTTCGTCTTCTTCCTCTCATCTTTTCGTTTCCCCAATTTTTATCTTCTTATTTTTCGTCTCTCTCCACTCACATTTTTGCACGCGCTGACAGACGTAATCTCCTATGAATTTATTTCGTGTGTTTGTATAGACTGAGTAAAATTGTTTAGGGGAAATGAGTCGGAAAAAATGTTTCTATATTTATACTGTATAGGACCAAGCCGCCCTTAAGAATTCCGGGCTCCCACTCAACCCTCTTCCTACCGGCACACCCCCTTCTTCCCCTTGAAGAAAAAGCTAGAAAGGTTTGGGTTTGAATAACAATTTGTTTCTCATACATTTATACATCATTTTTGACTTTTCCAATGGAATAATAATAACAATACCGCGCGTTGAATTTTATATCAGCTATATATTTTTTTTAAAAAAAATTCTATTTAAAAAAAAAAAAGAAATTCTAATAGCAAACGAATCGCAAAATATAATACGGAAAGTCAACATTAATCTATGTCTAATTTCGCCGAACATTAATTTAGACTGAAATGACGTTTTTTTATTAATTTAACTCTTACGTGTAAGCTATTAAAAAATAATTATAGACTTATCATAAATCAAGACGTAACAAGAGACTTCCTGCGATCGTCCTGCTTTATTTTCAGAAGGATATTTAACTCATTTGATAACGAGTCAGATTCAATTGAAAACGATTAAATAGAAAATATGTTTTTGCATTGTAACTTAAGTAGAGGCACTTGTTTGAATGGCTGAATTGGTCAAGGCAATGGTTTTTTTTTTGTTGCTTCGGTAGTTGTAAACGCGGATCTTAAAAACATGATGGATTTAGTCTACAAAGTGTAAACACTTTTGTAAGTGCCTTTGTTATACTGTGCTAGCAAATTGTGAAATAGAGATGGCCTAAGCCCTGGGGGGGGGGGGGGGGGGATTAAGTGCCAAACGTCAGCACAACCGAGCGCTTCACAACGTCTGCAAACAACTCGCCATTTTGTAAAAGCTTTATCGATTAAGTGAGTGCTAATGTCTACTGGTCATCTAATTTATTATTAAGCTTGATGGGCATTTTTAAGGACGAAATTAATTTTTCAACGGCTCAAGTTAGTCAACTGTAACTGTATTAAACTGAGTTAAATTAAAATATTTTTATTAAATTTTAATGAATGCTAAGTAATTAAAAATGTTTAATATGTAGGCTGCTTCCAATAATACAAAATTCAAGTATTTAATTATTTCAAAAATATTTTCATATCAAATTCGTACTCTGGGGTTTTAATTGGGATACTGAGTGTCCGAGATAATTTTGGCCAAATAAAAAAAAAAACAAATTACAAAAATTTAAAAAAAATAAAATAAGTTTATTTTTGACTGGTCTATTACCTTGTGATTTTATGTTTTAGGGAACCCCACAAGCACTTTTTAAGCAATATATGGGTGAACAGATCAAAAATCAGAGTTGTAATTGAATAAATTGGTGAGCAAAATGTTGCATTATTTACGTCAGTATTTGTTAACCTCTAATAGTAACATTATTGCTTCGTTACATTAAGCTTTGGGAATTACACTTGTGGTATTTGCTAATTAAAATAAACCGAAACTCGGATATTTCAATTTGTCTTGAATATTTGTCTCTGCCTTGAAATACTGAATGCCGCAACCGCTTTTTTTCCCCCCGTTTTTGTTATTTAAATTCTAATTAAATGTTTTGAATACGTTTTATATTCTTTAGAATTTCCTGCCTTAGATTCTTTAAAGCGAGGAAAGAAATTTTAAATTATAGAACTAGCCTTAATCTTATTGTTAATTTCAGTATAATTACATCGTTATTCGCTTTCTTAGCTCGCAAGAGTGTTCAATAATTAAAGTTGAAACTGGGTTAACGTTTAAAACATCAAAATACGGTAGTTAAATTATTTTTGTTTGGTTAAATTATTTCTGTTGGGTTATTTATCATATACTGTAGAATGTGCAGCAACAGCAGTAGTACTTACTATTCAATCAATTAATTCTTTAAATTGCATTGTGTACAGAATATTTAACTTTATCGAGCCACTAATTGCATGTCGGATAGAATACTTTTTTTTTTGTCTACAAAGACAACAGAAAAATGCATTATCAATAGCTACGACCTGCTCTACGCACTTGAAATAATATAATCAGTCTCATTAGGAAGATTAAGTTAATGAAGTAGAATTTAATTGAAGTCAATTGTTAAGTTAATTAATGCCATCTGTTGCCATCTTTCGGCACAACTTCATAATAATGTTTGGATGCCCGAACGATTTCCATTTGAAGCGCCAACCTCAAACTAGACGGCCATTTTGTGTAATTGACCAAAAGCGCGAGCTAAAATTAACCCTAAACTACTAATACAACTCCAAAAATTAGCCACCAAAAAATACCCAAATCTGATTTAAGGAGATTTTAAAAATTGACAACTTCAAATTATAAAATAATTCTTTTGTTTAAATAAATACTCGTACTATACAAAAACTAATATTTTTTAAATACGAAAAATTTCAAAACAAATTCAATAATAAAAACAATCCCTCGTTATACGCGGTATAAGCATTATTGGAAAATACCGCGTAAAGTAAAACTTGAGCTTCAACCATAAAAAAAAAACTTGTTAACAAGCCATTTCCACTGCTTAATTTGATTCGATTAGGCTACAAAATCCCAATCGCATAAAGAGCGCAATTACAATACCACATGAAAATGGCAAGTTTTGCGCGCTTCTGAGTTTTTCATTCAGTTTCTTGTCAAGTGTGATTTATATCAGTAAATCTGATCTATTATGGTACAGGCGTCTGCATATGTAGTGTAAATATGCCCTTTCGCTTGTCTTTTATTTTATATATATATTTTTTTTACTTTGAATGTTTCAAGTATTTTCGCGCGTGTTGATTTACGGTTAGTATTCCGCCACTGTATTCCTCAGAGAGGTTTGCACGTGTCAAAGTACAAACACACTCCACTTTCTTCTGCTCTTTTTTTATACGAGTGCTTTGAGGTGTCATCGCGGCGGTTTTTTTTTTTTTTTTGTGCTTCCCTGCTATTAATTGCTGCATTGATGTATATTATGGACAATCGCTCAAAGTCAAGCACATCTCTTTCTTTATGGCGTTTACGTTAGCGCCTAACGTCAAGAACAACATTGATACACCGAGGGGTAGAATAGAATTTGATTGATGATCGATCATTATTAGATCGATCTACCTATCGATTAATTCTGCTAACAAAAAGAGCAGCTGAAATCATAACTCTCGTCAACTACTGTATATCTCTCTCTTACCCTTTCCCACTCCTCATCATTCGGCCTCGCTCTTTCTCCATCACTCTGTCACTTGTTTTCTTTATTTCTCCCCTTTTTCTTAAGATTAGTCTTAGCTGCTTAAATTGCGTCATCGTTCATCATCACCTCAACAGATGATGACGTCACGTCGGCCACATATTCACCCCCCATTTTCTTTTCATTCTCGCCAACATTTATTTATTTTTCCACCCGTTTATTCTCCGGGGAAATTTATACGCCTAATCAATTGGATTACTTTTAAAAATGGCCGACTTGACAAAATAAAGGTCAAAAGACGAAAAGAAACAGTCAACTTTTGATTTGCTGCTAAAAGGGTTAAGCGCTTACATCTGTTACCACCAGGCTTTTTTTTTTTTTTTTTTGATTGTTTTTTCATTGGAATTTGATGGTAAAAACATTCTCTCAAAATTATAACGCCCCTCACAAAACAAACATTTTGCTTTTTCTATTACACGTAGAACAAACTCTCATACGATTACTAACAAGCATTATTTAAAAAAATATATATATATAATCTTAAAAGTTAATCACTTAATAATCATTTACTCAATTAAAACGTATTTGCGATCAAACATGCGTTCAAAATGTAGAAGACTATAAAAAAAAAAGTCCATAAATGAAAGCGTAGTCCTATAACAAATTATTATGTCCTACATCATACTAAATACCGCAACACGATAACTTTGAAAATATCAAAATAAAGTTTTGTATAGCTAACTTCACTACTTTGATATTTTATTTTTCGAGACATTTAACGAGATGCTCAACATTTTGCGAGTATTATTGCCATTATAAAATAAAAATAATAAATGTAATAAAAAAAAAGATGGCAAAAAATAATGAAATGTAAGAGTTCATCGTTTAGGTCACGCCATTTGATACAAAATATATATTTCGTAGATTATTTGTGGGTGCATATGACCAAATTTTATACCTAAGTATTTAATAAAAAATCGTATTAAAAATTAAACTTTGTACGAGTTAATAGTTAGCTAAATTCGTTCGTAATGCAAATTTCAAATGTATAAACTAGGTAGGAACATAATTGGAAACCATCAAAACAGATTATTAACCTATTTATTTTTCCCAAGTTCTTTATAAAAATAAAAGCAACAAAAATAATTTAAAATATGTCACTCAACGATAACATTTCATATTATTTTGAGCTTTAAAAGCTTGGCCTTCATTTTTGACATTATTATACACGCAAATCCCATTTCTATCTTAAGCTTCTCAAAAGTTTTGTCCTTTTTAGTTTCCCAACGCGTATTGTAATGTAGTGAAAAACTCGCCACATAATAAATTCTAATATCCTGTATGTACTGACATTTTACAGAAGAAAAAAAAATCAATGATCCTGATATGACATTTCCCTGATTTTTTTTTTTTTATCAAATAAAAATTACGTTACCGGCATAGGTGATGGCCGAAAACCTTCCAATTTTTTCATTCGAGGATTTACATTGACAGTAACAATTGACTGCCGTGATTTATTAACGCAGCATATTGGGCGCGTGCGAGTAATAAAACGTCACGGGAAGGTATTGTGGGGGTTGATCCCCACCTCCCCCCTTTCGTCTATTGTCACGTGAGACATTATCACCAACAAAATAGAGGAATAAAATCGGCGCTCCCTAACGGATATAATAGAGATAAAGCATTATTTGACTCACCTAATGCTCCTGGTGATGTCGCCGTTGGAGGTGATCCTGATGAACGAATTGGACGTGGTCGCTTCGTGGAAATAAGCGCTTTTCTCGTTGGCGAAAAAGGTATCCGGCACCCAAATGTTTTTAGCTAATTCGGCCCCTAGCGATAAACTCTCGATGCCCGGCTGAGCCACAAAACCCAACCGACTGTCTTTCCAATACTGACGGAAGTAGAAATCCATCGTGAAATCCTTAAACGTTCAATCAATTCAAAGAATTACTCATTGCGTCTCAAACGACGATAACGTTGTAAATCAAAATTCAAACAATAACATTAAGAAAATTAAAATAAAATCAAAGTAAAATAATAAAAAAAATAATAATATTAATTATCAGCTTTGCCAACCGATACTTTGCACCATTATTCTAGGTGCACTCGAAACTCACCCCGCTCTCTTCGTTCAAATCCCGGAGATTTAGAATGTACATTGTTACTCCGACATCCATCATCGGACCTAAAATAATCCTTATTAATTTTGACTTTTAATTTTTATCTTATAACTTATAGTTGTTAATCGGTAGAATAATAATTGTAATTAAGCGTTTCAGCAGAGATCGGCAAAGTTGATAAATGTTAGAAAAAGAAAAATAAATGAAAGACAGAGACAGGCTTAAGCCTATGCATCAAGGCAAATTACAACTACAGTAATAAAGTCAGTTAATGTACAGAAAAAGCAGAGAAAAAAAAATTGTTATTAAAGTACTTTCCATTATCTCAGGCAATTTATCAGAAAACCATAACCATATAAAGCACATATTAAAAAAATAAAAATAATAAATTACTGCATTCAAATATCAATATTACTTTGTATTATAATAGGTATTAGGTAATAGGTATAGTAGGTATTACTGTATTCATACAGGATGTTCAAATTATTTATTTAATTAATAATACAGTTGAATTCGGTTATAATAGACTTCGAGGGATCAGGAAAAGTGTCCACTACAACCGAGTTCTACTGCACTTTAAAATATTTTCCAAACTTTCAAGAGTGCACTTCGAGCGATTAAAGTAATGCTTTTTAGTATTTTTTTTATGCCGTACCTTAACGAATGTTTATCCAAGTGCTTTTTGAAATTTAATGGGTATTTTTGAAATACTGTATAGTTAACGGGATATAAAAAATTTAAAACAATGTGTTTGTGCATAAATTAAGATTTTAATGCTTTTTTATGTTATGATTTTTTTTTAATACTGTTCCTAATTTAAAAAATTTGATAAAACTTAAAATTTATATAATAACTGTATGTTGAAGCGAATTGCACTTAGAATGGGGTTATAAATGGAACAACCTGAATAAGTTTGTATTAATAATCATCAAAGAAAAAAATATATTATAATAAGTACTAAAAAAAACCAATTTCTATAAACTCATGCGCGAATAAATCAAGATTGTGCTAGAAATTATATTCAAAAAAATAAACTGAATTAAAATTTCTACTTTAATTCCATCAATATTTTTAATAATAAAACTTTTTTTTTAAAAAAAAAAAAAAAAAAAAACTCGGGTAAAATAAAAAAAAAGCCACTCACATTAAACAAAAAAAAAACCTACGAAAATGAGGATTCTACGTAAATCCGTCTCTGAATTTTTTTTAAAAAAATATTATAAGATATAGCAATCACCATGAGTACTTCGGAAAGTGAACTGATGCTAATTATGTACATGGTCACTCCCACTTCCACCGACGCACCTAAGGACATTAATGATAAATGACGTGAAAGACGTTTCAGTTTTTTTTTTATAAAAAAAAAAAAAACATTAACACACAATAATATTGGGGGCTGTGTGGGTGGGTAAGTGAGATGAGATGAGACGGATCGTTGGAATATCTCGCGGAAGATAGGATAATCTTTAACTTTTCAAATCGAAACAAAAAGAGTCGATTTTCGCGTAGACTCGAAATTGATTTTGTGATCCATCGATCTCTCATATTGAGAAGTTAGCGTGAGATTTACAATGCAAATAAAAGATTTGCCGCCGGCGTCGGCTATTGTGATCACGTTTGTTCTTTCGATTTCGATTTTAGCGACAACATAAATTTTATTATCCGAAGAGAAGAGAAAAAAATATAGTATAAACTGTATACAGTATATAGACCGAGTTGGTATAAATTATTTTGTGTGTTTATGTAGGCTAGTATATATAGTGCGCAGTATTACTATATATTGTGCTTTATCATCCTCAACTCTATTGTGTGTTTGAGAACGGTTTTTGGAGAAAAAGAAAATGCTGATGGATATATCCGTGAATATTGAACATGATACACTACAACCAATCTATACTAAATCTATTATTTAAACTGCTGGGTTAACGAAAAAAAAAATCTTATTTTACTTTTTATATAAGAGTAGGCTACTACCGTTACCGCACATTCTAAAATCAATTTACTTAGATCTTGTTTTAATAAACGCTTGATATTTTATTTACTCGATTTCGATTGATGTACGGAAACACAGTATCACGATTAAATTTTCTTTTCTAGTCTTAATTTTCATAAAAAGTTTTAATAAAATTTGGATTTATTTAAGATTAAGTGTAATTTTATTTGTGAGAACTTGAAGATATTTGCGCGCAAGGATTCGAAAAAAAAATTATGGCTCAACTGTCAAAAAAAAAAAGCCCAGCATGTAAATAGGCTAATTCTAATACTGTAATTGTTTGGCAAGTATAAATACACCTTTATATCACTCAATATTTTTTCCTAAAAATAAAAACAGTAGTAATAATATTACTGCATCTTAATTCCACTTAGTAACCTTAAATACAATAAACCCCTAATGGTATGAGTTAATTAAATTACTGCGTAAAATTTAATTTGGTAAATAAATGATTGAATTGTACGCTTTTGGTTTATTATCGTGTTTATAATAATGTTGGATCGGTTTTTTTTATATCAATTATAAGTGGGCTTGTCTGATTTTATGAATTAACTTTCAGGGTTTCACGTGCGTTTATGCAGCATTTATCCAAAACCGGCGTTAGACAGTTTATTACTGTATTTCGAAATTGCCACCTCCTCTATAACAACTACCGGTAGCCTACCTATAGAATAGATAAAGCCGGCTCCGCGTTTAACTATAAATTAAAACCAATTTCTTTTTTCAAATAATTATAACTCATTTGAAAAACAGACTAAAAATAGTGCGCGCATACACAATGTAAAGAAAATGTCGATCAATATAAAATTATCTAGAGACAAAAAAAGAAATTCAAAATTTTGAAAATTGAAACGTTAATAATAAATAGGATATAACATTTTCCATTAAAATAATGTTATCGACATTTTGAAACTTATTTTCTTTTTTCGTTACACTTTTCCACAACGTTTAATAAAAAAAAGTAAGGCCAAAATGACGCAACAAATCCGCGTAATTGTGAGTTCGGCTGATAAGACTTTGAATTAAAAAATATTAAAAAGTGTTCCCGCGGCTTTATAGCAAAAGCAACGAGATTAACGAAACGGAAGATGCCGAGTTCACCGTAGTAAATGGCTTTTCGTTATTGGGGAGTCGACCTTAACATCCCTAACATACCCAACTAAATCTTTAAGACTTTTTCCCAGCTTGACCCCCCCGGAAACGCTGAATGGAATCCGAAAACGACGCTAACCTTAAATGTCTTTCAAACTTTAATTACTAACCTAAATCAAACTTGCATCCTGTCTTTTTTAATTATGAGCATGTTAATGTTTAATCCTCAAATATTTAAATTAAGCAAAATTCTGAGAAATGTTTATAAGGCTTAAAATAACATAATATTACTAGGTACTGTATTTCAAAATCTAGAAATTTATATTTAGAAATCGATTTAATAAAGTAAAAAAATAGCTAAAGAAAATTACCGTATTTCCCAAACTACCGGTACTCTTTTATGATTGGACAAAAATGAAAACGATTGTGTTGAGTTAAGCACAATACGAGCTTAACCACGTCATTAAAAAAAAAAATAGAATGTAAAAATCAATGACAGACAGCAACACGCTCGATGGCTTTACTAACTTTAGCCAACATCTTTAAAATTTGTTTTTGCTTTTCTAAAATCTAAAATTTTAAACAGAAATTTCATTTAAATAAGTTAAAATAACTTTCTATATAATTATTGTAAATTTTAAATATTTTAGCCTACTATAACTTTACCTCTAATAATTACTTTACACAATCATGTTTGGTATATTTTTAAATCCCAGTTAATTATTATAAAATATTTAACTATCGATTTTTGTTATACATGTAAGCTTACGAGTATTTTTAAAATGATCGATATGTATTTATGAAAAAATTAAGTTTTGACCTACATTTATTCTGCTACAATTCTGCGATAAAAATTAATAAATTGATTTTTTTAAACAAAAATAAAATTATACTCGGCCTTCTGTTAATCCGCTCAGTTTAAAATAGCCTACTATATTTTAACAAATTTTAAACTATCTTTAACGCCAAATTAAAATGCCACTAACTTAATTCCATTATTTAAAATGACGCTGCTTTATATAATTACCAATGCATATATTACTGTAATTATTTTCGTCATTAAAGCTCAAAACTCAAGAGTCAAAGAGTAAAAATTTAACTGGAGTTGAATTACAGCAACTTATATTTTTTCTTAAATTAAGAGTGATATTTCTCGACCGTACCGGTAAGTAAGTCGCCATGAGTTTCGCACTGCACCAGGAGCCCTCATAACGAAAATTTTCTTCAAAGATTTTCGAAGATAAAGTAGTTCTCCACACGCGCGGTCGGTCGTAAATCTTATTATCTAACCATTAAGAAAACGCTCTAACATTTCAATCAATATAATAATTGATTAGCGAAGATTTTCGGTTAAACGACGCTAATTATTTTAAATTAATTATTTTCTACTTCGCTTTCCCCCCACCCCCCAAAAGTGCGCAATTTATTGCATTTCGGAATGCAAGGCATAAGGGTAAATGATATCGATCGATATATGATTTTAATTCGATGTTTGTGTTAGGAGAAGGCAGGGGGGAGGGTATGAAGTAGGAGCTACGGTAGCAGCGAAAGAGAGACGGCGCTCTGCAGCGAGCATCGATTTTCTACGATTTTCCATCAGCAGCGAAACCATTTGTTAAAGACGATATTTCTTCTATTTCTTTTCTCTCTCATTCCCATCCCCCCCTCCCCAACTCTTTTCTTCTATCTTTCATTCTTTCTCACTCAAACAATCGGACAAGGAAAACAGACGAAAAATAAAACCGCGTCAGAGCCGCGCCGATGTGAAGAGACTAAGTGGGCGGAGATTCTCGTCTAATAAAATCTCCACATCCAAAATGGAAAGAATAAGAAAGAGAAGCAATAAAGATGAAGACGTTAGGAAGACAAAAATCTTTGCGCGGCGACTCCCGCCCCGAAAAAAAAAAAAAAAATGAAAAGACCAAAAAAAAAAAAGAGGTGGCAATGACGTCAGGAGATGCCAGCGAATGGCGGAAGAACAATAATATTGAAGATGAAGTGCGGAAGAAGACAAAAGATAGGCATTAGAAAAGCGTGAAAGAGATAAAATACATTAATCATCGTCGCTTATTAAAAACGATGACGTCATCAATTAACTTCTCATTTGCCGTTCCGAAGGGAAGAAGTAACCCCTGCCGACTGACTTTTTACGTGTTAATTAATATTCAAAAGCGAAGCGAAGAAATTAATAATTTTTCGGCTTTGGTTATGAATTTGTTAATTTGAGGGAGAAAAGAGAAAAAAAAAAAAGTTGATTATATTAATATTATTAATGAGTGACGTCGAGATGAGATTGTTAGGTGTGGGAATGACGTCACTTGGGTTTGGTACGAGTCACTTACCTCCGTAGTTGGGGCGGATTCTCTTGTCGTATCCTCTGAGCAAAGCGTCCAAAATACCCGACACGTTGATGTCGTTGGGATTTTTTGAGGCTCCTCCCCTTTAATGAAGAAAAGAAAAAAAAAAACTTCATAAATAATTAATTAAAATTGAATAAAATAAAGAGCGTATAATAAAATAATAGTAAAAGAGAGTTTCGCTGCTTGTCAAAATCCCCTTCAACGGAAGTTGGCGCTTGATCTAGGAAATAAATCGCTTTAAACGACTAAAAAAAAAAAATAAAGAGCCAACTTCCTGTTTACGCACGCGACATGCTTATGCGCACACATGACATGTAATGATGACCATTTTTGATTTTCAAAATATTTTTGTAAGCGGAAGTTAGTAGAGATATGTTCCATCGACCACAATAGGCTTGAGCTCTTATTTGGATACTGAAGCCAGATAAAGCCGAAGAGCATTTGAAACGATAAATAAAAAAAACATTGATAGAAAATGTACATATACTTTACAAATGTAAAATTTAAAATCGATAAGCGATTAAGCTGCTGTCTAAAGCGTGTAAACAAATAAAAATAATTACAATACTAGTAACGAAAATTCAGCGTTATTGAGCGTGAAATTAGAGGGTATCCGTTATCCCTTATCAGCTGAGGACCAATCATTTATGTGCATTGCTTATTTTCTGTTACCTTACTACTGTATAAAAATTAGAGGGTTTATTAAAATGTCTGAGGAAAACATCGATAGAAAGAACGTCAATATTACGGAATTCTTTTGTAGAGCTTGAATAATAAACATTGGGTTTACGTGTAAACTAATTTGAATAAACGGAACAAATATAGAAATTTTCAGTTTTTCAAAATTAAATTTTTGTTTCCACGAAAAAAAAAAATTTTAATTTAATGAACAGTAATAATAATTCCCTTATAAAATAACCAGTCGAAATTACAATTTTTAAAGATTATTTTATAAAGATTTATTTTTGTTGTAGCAACGGTTTCACCGTATTTTCTTTTAAAGAAAATTATATATTACACCATTTGCAATTAACTAAAATTTTCTCATCAATTCTTTTTCATTTTTTTTTTTGTCAATATTTACACAGTGTAATGCGCATCAACATTTTTTTTTTTCTAGAAAGTTTTGAGTTCACAATTTGTAGTAATAAAAAAATGATGATTGAAAAACAAGTTTTTTAAAAAAAGTCTACAGTACAGTAATTTATTTTTTATTTTTAAAAACTTTTATGACATTGATTTTTAACGTGATTGATGACTCTCTTTGTTGGGCTTGGCACGACCCATAAAGATGTATTGATATATTTCCTGTTTTTGCGCTTTCTGCACACACACACACACACAAATGTTGTACTGCGGGCCAAATTTTCAGGAAAAGTTGTGGTCAGCCAAAATTTGATGGATTAAATAGTCGCATGAGAATAGAAATAAGTTTCAGCTATTTAAACTGTAGGAAAGTGACCATACAATATGTGCAGAAATTTTAAAAAAAATATTATACTCGTATTTTATAGGATTCTGCTGGTCAGCGGTTTGAGATTCTGTAAACTTGTGATATTGAAATGGAGTAATTTCGGGGTTAAATATTTAATTGATTTATACATGTAATGTAAATTAAGAAATTAAATTGAGCGGAGTTTATCGGAAGTTTATTGCGGGGTCTGGTTAGAATCACTTATCGTGTCCTCACATTAGTTAAGGTCAACTGAAGTTGAATTAAAAAAAAGGATGCTTGAAGTGGTTCATTAAATGCACCTGCGATAACATACAAGACTACAAGAACGTTAATAACTCGTAAAAAGAGCCGCACTGCTCATTGACGTAATGGAGGAAAAAGGAAAGATGCGCATCTTTTTGCATTATTGGGTACGCGGGAATTTTGTATTTCGTTTTAAGTTTAAGTAGCCTATATTCAGTATTTTTAAATTAACATTAATAATTTAGTTTCAAGCATCGCATAAAAAAAAGAGTGAAATGTGAAAGTGAAAATGAAGAACTTTCAATGTTTAACTATAACTCACTTGAAGTTATCAATAATATTGAACTGACAAGAAGTGCTAGTGCTGGACAGCTTAAAGCTATATACTTTTAAACTGTTTTCTCAAACAAATATTATTTTACCATTTCTGCCCATGGGCGGAAGCAAAAACATTCCAATTTTGACTTTGCCCTTTCCCCTCCCTTAGGATTTGTCTGACATATAGACGCGAATTAATAAAAAAATAAAAATAGCAAATCCTTATGGAAATTTGAACACAACACGAAAAACATTCAGGTATTTAATGAAGTTGTTTGTTAGTTGTTAGTAGTTATTAGAAGTTGTCATTATGACGCAATAAAAAGAAAATAAATAAATAACCAGACGATGATCACATTTAAAACCTTTTTTTCGCGAATGAGGCGAACCAAAAATCTGAGTAAAAATCGACATAGGCCTAAATGCAAATATAAATATAGAAAATTTGCATTTGAATAAAAGTTTATTTTCACCTGTTCTGTTGCTATAATTATTACTCCTCATTATACACTGTACATGTGCCTACATATAATGAAAAACCTCGTCAAAATGTAACCAAATTATTTAATTATTAGCCTTGGTTGAAACTATCAACCACTCTTTTTATCAAATAACCAGCACTGCTCTTTGAAGTAGCTGAGTAAACGCTAGCCTAGAATAAACAGTTCTTTGAAATCCACTTTCTATTCGAAGATCAAACATTTCCACAAAACTGATTTTATAAATCTAGGGTGTTAGGGCAAAGGAGTACAAGTCAAAAATCACTAGTTTTAAGGAAGCCTGATTTTCTGATATAT
>JAQGAZ010000781.1:0-45996 GCA_034692225.1 Polydesmus complanatus
CACGGAAGCAATTTACGTGGATTGCAAACGACGGCCACGTATGATCCTAGCACTCAGGTAAGCAATAGTCCAAAATCGGTTCATCGAACTAATTAATTAATTATTGTTGGTAGGAATACGTTATAAACACACCAAATATTGAGGCATCCAAATGTTGGGTGGGCAACTTAGGAAAACATGGAAGTTGGGGTCTTTTATACGCCCAGCTTTACACACCTGACAACAAATGCCATGGCTTGCACGTTTTTTTGGTTCCTTTTCGAGACCCAAAAACTCATCAACCGTTTCCAGGGGTCATTATTGGAGATATGGGACCTAAAGTTGGTTTACAAGGAATTGACAATGGGTATAGAATAAAATTCCTAAATACTGTACAGTATAAATAATGAACCCGTACTTGATAATTTTCGTTTTTGTTTCAACACACTTGCATAATTATTTTATATTAAACCTAAAATTAAGAAACGTTTAAACTTAAATTTTAATATTATTTAGATTTATGTCTTTCCACAATTATCGCATTCCACATCATTGCTTATTAAATAAAAATTCCGACGTTACACTGGACGGCAAATATGTTTCTTCCATTAAGGTTTTATTTTTTTTAAAAAAAATTTTGTGTATACAATATTATAACAGTGACATTCAATTATTCTAGGAAGCCAACAAGCGCTTTAGCAGTTCACTAGGAACGCTATCAGGAGGTCGAGTAGGGATCATTCGTATGTGTACTATAAACATGATGAAAGCTCTGACAATTGCTATCAGATATTCAGCCGCCAGGAAACAATTTGGAATCCATCCAAATGAAGAACTACCGGTTTTAGAATATCAATTGCAGGTAAACTTGACTCCTTGACTATTATTTACTAATTGCATCAGCTGATTGATTGTAATAAAAAATCAACTACTGTAGCAATGGCGATTGATTCCCAGTTTGGCTGCCATGTATGCTATGGACGCATTTAGTAAGCAGTTCTTTAGTCAATACATCCGGTATACCACGCAACTTATGATGCAACAATTGCCAGACAAAGTACGATATTTTACAATAATTTTAAAAGGTAAATACAGTATAAAAAAATATAAAATATAGGAAACTAGTTCAGCCGAGATGCATGCCATCTCGAGTGCAATTAAACCAATAGCCAGTTGGTTAGCTCGTGATGCCATTCAGGATTCCAGAGAAGCTTGTGGTGGCCATGGCTATTTGAAAAGTAAACGCCTTTTAAATATTAATAATTATTTTATACGTCAATTTAACATTTTAAACTGGTTAAAAGTAACTGGACTGGGAGATTTGCGAGGAGATCATGACGCTAACATGACTTATGAAGGAGAATGCAATGTTCTTTTGCAGCAAACGAGCAATTATATAATACATCTATTAAAATCCAAACGATCAGGTACTGGTACAGCAAGTTTTCAGCAAACAATAATTAAAAGAAACATTTTTTGTGACTAATAGGTGAAACCATCCGATCGCCATTTGGAGCATTGGGCTTCATTAATGACATCGATCAAATCCTTCGCAGTACACTAATGCTATTCAATCCCGATGACATCTTACCGGTAGAAGGTGAATCATTTAAGTACCGTTATTAAGTGACTTATGATTAATGAATTTATTTTTGGGCCCTAATGACACCAAGATCTCTCTATACACTAATGTATAAAGAGATCGTGATGACACCAATGATGATATTATTATAGCCTACTCAACTATAATATTAGTACAAAAGTTAATTTATTATTTTGGAATATTTATATTAGTAACATTAAACGCCTACAAATGGTTGATTTGTTACTTGGCTCTAGAAAGTTCTAAAAAACTTGAAATTAAATTGCGTTCCGGAAGTGACCCATTTACGGCCCGAAACGACTCGCAAGTTTATTACCTTCGATCTCTCGCCATCGCTTTTGGAGAGGTATAATTCTAGAGTTTTAACTCAAGTTGTATCAATACGTTTAACGTATTGATGGTTTCTTATAATTATTATAGCACACAGTGTTACAAAACTTTTATCAAATGAGTCACAGCCCGGATTTGCCTTCTGATATTTCATCCGTTCTTCGTCGATTATGTTCACTCTATGGTCTGTGGAGTCTTGAAAAGCATATAGCTACGTTGTATGAAGGTAATTAGGCTAAAATTATTACAAACCAAAATAAAAAGAATTTTTAAATTTTTTTTTTTAAATTTTAAATAAACAGGGGGTTATACCTCTGGACCAAACGTATCTAAGTTTATACGCCACGCCATTTTGAAATTGTGTCAGGAGTTGAAGGATGATGCTGTTTCTCTGGTGGACGTATTTGCCCCACCTGACCACGTCCTCAACTCACCTCTGGGAGCTGCAGATGGACACGTAACACTCCTATTACATTTCTCAAAAATAAGACAAAATAATTACGGTATATAATAATTTAATTGATATAGGTTTACAAGCATCTATACAATGCATTGGTTCACCGCCCCGGAGCCTTTGATCTGCCTTCTTGGTGGAAAGAGTTGCAGGAATTCCCCGGGGAAGTACCAGCTCATATTGCTGCCAAATTATAATTACCGGTAATCAAATTTCAATCAAGTTTGAATTTGCTCAAGAAAATTTTATTTACAAAAAGGCTGAAATTCTAATAAAGACCAGTATAATTATTATCGGAGTATGACGTTTCAAATGTTTAAACTAAGTTTTTAAAATATTGGACAAATTTCACTATCGTAAGGTTTTAGAGCAAACCAAATTTACATTTTAAATTTAACAAATTCAAAGGTTCTTAATAAAAGTATGCGAAAGTGGGAGGGAAAGAGAGTGAGTTAAACGTTTTACCCCCGCTCTCTTGTCCACGGTGGTGACAGCTAGAGAATGGAGAGTAACCAGATGGCCCAAACCGCTGCCCATTGCCATTTAATGGGCAGTGCCGCAATGGACCAATGGAAAATTTGGTTTGCTTCCACTGGCCTCAAACTGGTCATTAGGGCGGAGTGTGGGTTATTGCACCACACTTTGAAAACAAAGTTTTCTTGGTAAAGAAAGAAAAATAAAGTACTGTATTCGAGATCCAGATCTCGAAGTGTTCACAACTGAAAAGTATACGTTGTGTTTGCTCTTTTTGCTTTATTCGTTTTCAAAGAGCAAAGGACGAAACTGCAAATCTAAGACCAGGTAAACAAATTTTGCATGTTTAACTCTGGGTTCTGAACTCAGTCTATAGTAGTTTGCCTACGGTTGGGGAGAGTAGGCCTATAGGTCCCGTAGATTTTGGTTGGACCAAAGATTACTCTCACAACAAAGCAGGATATTGCAAGTGCGCTGGAGTTTACCCTATATTATAATAGTCTGCTATTAAATTAAATTGTTATTAATTTTAAATAAAAAATTTATTAAAGCATTGACAACAAAGCTTTTAAAAAAAATTAAGATAAAAAGATAACAATATTAGCCTAGCACTACTGTAATTTTATTAAATTTGAAGCAATTATTATTAAGTTCTCAAGAACTGCCAATTAAATAATAATATTTTAAAAAGAAAAAAACAATAAAAACCTAACCATATTATAAAATAATGAGTTAAATAAAAATTTCTTTTGAATGCTCAAAACCAGTAGTGTGTAGGCTAACGGTATTTCGAAATTTACCAGCTGTCTCGCCCAAGATGGCCCGCGGTCAACACGATTGAAGAGCATTACGGTATCTATTTTTCAATTTACTGTAGTTTCAATTCTTGCCGCCAGATGTCAGTTAAATGCACAAAAATCTTTCTACGCGTTGCGATTATATTGAAAACATAGCAACTTCTACGCTATTATGCTATAGACCACTTACTTTTAATAACAACTTCTACCTTCAGCTCCCTCTATAGGCAAACTTTATTACTACATTTTTTTCTCTCGTAATAATGCTCATGTAATGACGCATTCCCACTGTATCGTTCGGCAAAGCCGATTAAATGTAAACGGATTTTTAATACTTTTAATTCCTACTTTATAACATTATAGATTGTGTAATAAGGACAAACATTTTTCGCGGCAAAGCCGATTGGGTCGTGCGATACAACGCAGTGGGGATGCGCCATTATAAGTTGCAAACTATTGAAAACCTCAATCTGATGAAACCTATCTCTCCTGCATTTTACAAAAACACATGATGTTCGAAAGTTGTGGAATTTTCTTCAGTCGCCATATTTTCTTTTGCCAATCTCGATAATAATTCCTCACGGATGGTGATTGATTTCAGCGTCAATATCTTTAATTCAGCTTAGATTGTCGACTTCTGGCGCGTTTCGCGTATAACGCAGTGTCTCGTGATGACTATTTTACCCAAGAAGAAAAGCTCTCAAGGTAAAAATGACCCCAGTGAAAGCGAACGTGAAAATGTGGGCAACGTAAGCAACATCCCTACATCCAACGAGAACCGCGATCGAATCTATCCTCAAGGTAGAAATAGTCCACCGCGATGGAATCCGCAAAATGCCCGAGACGATAATTCAGGCGGTGATGCGTACGAAGAATACGAAGAAATTCAAGTGGTGAATGCCAACGTAGGTGGTAATGTGGACCGCGGCAGTGCCACCAATAACAGCCCCAACACACAACATAAACGCAGACATAGAACCAGTCCTCATCGAACCGGGACCAGAAAGCATCGAGATAATCGTAACACGAGCACGAACTGTTCCACCTCGTCCGCTGGTCCACTCATTATTCCATCGACTCCCAGCACATCTACTAATGGAGGCTGCACTTCGTTAACCACCTTGAACCCTAATGCAGGTAGTACTAGCAGCTGTGGAACCGGACCTGCCAAAGGAACTGCGGTTAAAGAGGAATTGAATGAAGATTGTTCGGGTTATAATAGCGGGGATGAATATTATAACTCTACGGTTAATGCCAGAAGCGAAGAAGAGTGGAATGAGGTTTGTTGATTTTTTTACGTTTGATTTACAGTACAGTACCGTGCTTACAATTTGCATGTTACGTGACGAAATACATAATTAATTTCACCATGTTCACTATTATTTTTTTTTTAAAAATGATTATGTGCACGTTTGAAATTGTTAATCTTAAACGCTTTCCTCTCTATTGTATAACGTTTCAATGACTGTATTGCAGGTCGAAAGAATTTTTGAGAAAAAATTGAGAAAGAAAGGATTTAATATAAAAATGATGTGTGAAGATGGAGCTTGTCTGTTTAGAGCTGTTGGTTTGTATCGGATTTATTATTTTATTTTTACGTTTGATAGATTTTGAGGAGAAAGTATTAATATGGCGTTGTGTTAATTTTAGCTGATCAAGTTTATGGAGATCAAGAGATGCATCCGACTGTGAGAAAACATTGCATGGATTATATGGTAATAATATTTTTGTCATCAAATCTGCGAAAGTACCTATATATAATTTGTTTTTATTAACAAAATTTTGAAACGCGGACTTGGTATACGGGGCGGAAACTCGTTTATTGACGTTATAGATTTTTTGATATATATAAAAAAAAAGTTTTAAAATATAACAATAATCGCATTAGTCATTTCAATTGTTAAGCAAGTAAAGCATAATTTAGCTTACAATATATTGAAAGGTAGGAACACTGTGCAGTAGGTACTATATTAGGGAACAGTTTGTTACACGTGTAATTTCAATAACGAAAAATGAGTTCAATCAATATTTAAATATCGTGTATATAATAGTAGCTGTTTTATTTCTATTTCAGTCTTATGCATTTGTTATTTTTATAAATACATATTATACAGTAGAGACTTTTATCATCTCGTAGTTATAACTATGGTTATAATAACATAAAAATTATATTTTGTAGTGTTTATTTTAGCGTGCATGTAATTTTTTTTTTGTTTCTTACAATGTCACTTTGATATTTGAGGTACGTATTGATCTACCTAAGAGATTTATACGTTTTGACAACCGACGCAACAAAGCCAATTACATAATCTTTAAATAATATCTAGAATAAGAAAATTTTTTTTTATTTATTTATTTTAAATTGAGTAATGGTTTTAATTGAATTTAACCCAATTACTGTATTTGAAATGTGTATGAAAATATATTTTTTGTTGTTTATTATTGTTATTTTTAGGCAAAAAACGCCGATTATTTTTCACAATACGTAACTGAAGATTTCGAGAAATATGTTAAACGAAAGAGGCTAAATCATATTCATGGCAATCACGTGGAAATGCAAGCGATGTGCGAGCTATTCAATCGTTCTATTGAGGTCTTTCATTATACAACCGATGCTATCAATACATTTCATAGCATGCATTCGACGGATAACGAACCTATTCGTATTAGTTATCATAAGAGAGCTCATTATAACTCTATTGTCGACCCTTATAAAGCAACTGTTGGAGTAGGTTTAGGATTACCAGGAATGATGCCAGGGGTATTTTAATTTTTATTTGGGCTGTTCATTCGAATTTTATTGTAACGAAATGTGTTTTTGTTTTTAGTTGGCTGATAAAAATTTGATGAAGGACGCGGTAAAACAGTCGGAAGAATTTCATATTGAACAAGCTATGTTAGAAGATAAATTGAAAGCGACCGATTGGGAAGCAACCAGTGAAGCTATAGAAGAGCAAGTAGCTAGAGAATCTTATCTTCAGTGGCTGAAAGATAATGAACGAAGACATCGTAAAGGATCGGTAGGATATATTAATTTGTTAAAACTGGTATTAACAAAAATTTTTTAGACACGAACTGCAACGGCAACTTGCAGCAGCAGCTTTGTATCTTCCGAAGATATTCGCTCTCCAGCAGATGGCCGTTCTCCTCGAGGTAGACTAAGTCCTTCTGCCGGAAATAGCCCTGCTGGAGCTGGAAGCTCTTTTGAAGTATTTGGAACTCAAAATACTCCGCTGGAAGTTCAAAAATCAATTGCTACCAATAATGATGGTAAGAATGGTTTTTATTAGCGATATATTTTTAGTATCAATTGTAATAAACTTTTTTTTTATTATTAAATTTGTACAAAGGAATCGGAACACAACTTGGCACGGAACCTGCTTCTTCGTCAACTTTCCCAGAATTCAATTTATTGGAAACTGCCACGTTTATTAATCAAGTTCCACCTGATATGTTTGGTAAAGTACACAAATAAAGGAAATTTGGCTGATGGCTAATAATTAATGTAAAAATTTGATAGGTCTTTCTGAATGGGAAGATGCTGGTATATTAGCTCAGGTGTTGGCAGCATCACAACAAGAATATTTAGATAGCCTAAAGAGGAAAGCTGACGGAAACGGTCGGCCAGGAGAAGAATCGACGTCTGTAGTTCTTGATGAAACAAATACGTCGGCGGTAGAGCAAAGTAATTCCAATTTAGATCATAGCTAGCTCGCCAAATACTATTAATATAAATCTCATTTAAAAAAAATTCATTTCTCTCTAGCTAATTTCTATCGTATTAATAATCGTATTCATTCATATTTTTTTTTTTGTTAATTTGAATTGTTCTTCCATTGCGTATTTGTTGCTTATTTAGAAATGAAGAACAAGGAAAAAGCTTTTATTTTTTATTCATAGAATTTCGTGATATAAAATGTTCCATTCGCCAACTAGAATAACTTATGACCTATAGATGTTTTTGACACAAGTTTATTAAACGCTTCAATAAAACCAGGTGGAAATTATAAACTCAAATTTAGATAGTTCATGGAACAACTATTTAAATTGTTTAATGATCTTATTTTTATTTGATTTATGAAAGCCGAAGCAATTACGAATATTCTAAGGTATAACACTGAAAACTAAAAGCTCCTTAATAATATTGTTAAAAACAATATCAATCGCTTCATATTGTATTATAATTCATTATGTATTTGAGATAAACGAACACAATATTACTTTCATGTGTCTCGTATTACTATTTACATCAATGCATAGTTTTAATTAATATGAGTTCTGCTCAATTTTTGTGTTTGTCGCGGCGACATTTTAATGGCTTCAGATAATTTTATAACATTCTTAAAAAAAATACGGTTCTTTAGAGTCTATAGATCTACTGTACGATTTAACTTTAACGATATCAAACCTATCCATGAATTTCGAAATTGGATTGATTGATTGACTTTTCATTTTGTTTCTCATACAATATTTTTAATAATTAGGAATATACTGTATTACCCCCGTATAACTATGATTACAATGATTACGGTAACTTAAGTTTAATCAAAGAATCTTGTTATTTTTGCAGGATAACTACTAATTTTATCTGAAGTATCTTTCTAAAAGCCTTTTGACAATAATATGCAATCTGAAGTTCTTATTTTGGTTTTCATAATTGGAACAATGATAATATTATTATTGTTCCAAAATTCGGAATTCCAAGAGGTTCTATTACAAATTTTTAATTGATTAATATTTTGTTTTAATATAACTGCAAATTATTTCTCCTTAAAATTTAGTAAGAAATTATTTTGACATTTTAAAGTATGGAGGAATAAAAACTAAATGCGTGCGTTTGAACCAATGGAAATAATTTAATCTACTGTCAACAGTAGTACTTTTAAAAATTAACTAATTGCGGTTATTATTACAGTGCCAGTATTATTAAAATGTGTTTAACCTTGTAATTTAGTCAACACTCATTATGCATACAAGGTTGCAAATTATTTAAATTTCTTGACTTTTCCGGAAGTTTTGCAATCATAATCAGAAGAAAACAAAACAATGCTCATTCTAATGACAATAGAATGACAGGTTTATTGCAGTTTAGAAGTTTTTTATTAGGTGGTTCATTTTTAGTTAAATATCCCTTAATTAACCAAAGCTTTTCCCCAAGGCGAAAATAAACCTGTTCTTTAAAAAAAACAAATAAAATTTAATTAATGATAACTCGATGGAGGTTTTTTTTTTAATAATCAAAGATGAAAGCGAAAAATAAAAACCCGATTCAGGTTACTCAAATGCGGGTTAAGTATAGCCTACTTAAACGAGCACATAAAAAAATAATTACAGTATTATACTGCATTAAATAGAACAGCTGTAGAGAGATGCATTATTTTGACGGCAATTTAATTCATATGGTTGATTGAACAGTGAATAATTTTTCAACATACAGTACTTTATATACGCTGCCTTGTTTGGGCCTCGCGAAAGAAATGACTTTTGTCCTTGGAAGTTAATAGACAGGCAATTTTGTTTATTTTCATCTCAGCATTTTAGTATTGAAAAGGTACGGCTTATTATAACACCGTCATTTCAGTTAATGAAATAATTAAGAAATCTTGTTTCCTTTGATGAAGGTATAAAAGTAGAATAAAAAAAGATCAAATTTTATTTCTTTGTACTACAACTTAGCGAAATGGAAGCCGCTGGGATTGTTCCAGATGTTATCTCCAAAGCACCAAAAGAAGTTATAAAAGTACAATTTAATTTCTAATAATAATAAAAATAAATGTATCGTTTATATTTTTTCAATGCTATTTTTATTTGTGCTGATTCAAGGTGATTTATCCCAACAATATCGTTGTTAACAATGGTAATGTGCTAACACCGACTCAAGTAAAAGACAAACCCAAAATTGAATATTCTGGAAAATCTAATAAATTGTATACTCTTCTCATGTCAGGTAAATATAATACAGTAAATATTATTTTAAAATTAATGATGTATGGTAAACATAATTTTTAAATTTTTGTTAAAAAGAAAAAAATATACTGTAGGCCTACGTATAGTGCCTGCACTGTGATATAGGCTTAACTCTTACATATATTATACAGTATTAGGCTATAATAAATAAATTTTAAATATTTATATTAATTTATGCATGATAGCTCTATGTAAAATTATTTTTATCGAAATGATTCTGTTAAAATAAAGAAAATTGAAATTAAGTTAAAAAAATAAATAAATAAACAAAGTTGCGCAATTGTTATTTGTAAGATGTTGTTAGTAATTGCCTCATCGGCTGACTCGTATTTTAAATTGTTTAATTATTTTTTTTTATTAGATCCTGATGTTCCTTCTCGAGCTGATCCGCAATACAAAGAAGTATTGCACTGGTTAATGATTAATATTCCCGGAAGTGATTTTAGCAAAGGGGATACAATTGCCGATTATATAGGTTCCGGTCCACCACCAGACACAGGTATTAAAAAAGAAAAAAATAATATAGTACAATATTTATCTCAGTTTAAAATTGCTTTTAAATTTATTCAGGTTTACATCGTTATGTCTTTTTGGTGTTTGAACAACCCGGACCGTTAAAAGTGGAGGAATATCGCATGGCTATTACTAGTGTGCAGCGTCGTGTGTGCTTTAAAACGGGTGCGTTTGTGGCAAAATATAATCTTGGTGATCCAGTAGCTGGAAATTTCTACAATGCAGAATATGATGATTACGTACCCAAACTTCGCGCGCAATTTATAGATTAAGCATAATAATTGGGGGGTTTTTTTCTAAAAAAAAAATAAAAACTAGCCTAGCACTATCAATCTTATTGCGCATTTTAAAATAATATCTAGTATATCGACTGTATTATCTTAAAATTGCAAATTTTTACTGCACCAAATATATAATTACATTTAATTAATTATTTTTGTTTTGAAACGTACTTCACTTGATTTTTTCTTTGTAATTATTACAACACCGGAAAAAATAAAAATGTTGGTTATGAACCCATAAGATTTAAATTTTTCAAAATGAACAAAGAATAAAAATGCTGAGCGATAAAGAAGTCTCGATCGAAGGCTTTGGGAGATTCGGTAGTAGCCTGGAAATCCGCGAGAACACCTTGGAGTTATGAACTTAAATTGGCTGAAATTAACAATTAAAAAGTATTACATTTTAATATCTAATACCTTAATATATAATTTCTTTAAATATCTATGCCGTTTACAATTTTAATTATTTGTGGTTAAAGTAGCCTATAGTTAAAGTTGCTTTTTCAATCCTTGGCCCTGGTCCCATACTGTGGATTTATTTAAATAAAAAATTGCATTTTTTGAAGAAAAAGTATAGTCTTTAATTTGTAAATTTAACGATCCTATTTACACTTTAACAAATTTCTTTCCAAAACTATTAAACTAAAAATAATACGACTTTATAAGATAAAGTAAAATTTTAATTTAACTTTTAAATTTCCCTCAATAAAATTATTATTAGCGTCCACCAATAGAAACGCAGAAGATGACGTTATTAAGACCGGTTCACACATAACCACGTGACAGGGTTTTTGACAAAAATAATATCCACGAGAGTTGGCAGTCAACAAAATACCAGATTAAAATTAAATAAGCAAAATACAAGTTCATAAAAATTATTTTAAATCGATTAGAGGTTGGTATACTGTCTAGGCACATTGTAAGTTATAAAAGATCTCGTTACTTTTTGATGCGAGCTAGTATTTATCATATCTGTGACATTAGAACGAGAAAGCCTTGGTAAATTAAAAGCTGCCAAATTAAGACATGGAATGGAATGATATTATCAGATAAAGTGCGAGCAAAAGTCTGTATCGAGTTTATTTATTATTGCTCATTATTTAATGTATTTAATTTTTTTTAGTTTGTCATTGACAATAATTTCAGCGAGAATAATGTCGCGCTCTACGATAACTACGTTAGCTGATCAGGATCAAGTTTTTCCATTAGCCAGTCTTCCACCGGAATTGGTGCAGCATGTGTTATCTTTTCTTAGTTTCGAGACTATTTCCAAGTTTAAAATGGTTGTATACAATTTTCCATCCATTCACACAATTGACAGGTCGTTGACAATCATGATCGTTAAAATACTTATGTACGTTTTAAAATAGGTTAGCCGCTCGTTTAACAATTTATGCCAAAGTTTATTATTGAAAGAATATGAACAACTTAAACGAGTAAGGAAACAATGCCAGGTAATCGCGGAATCCAAACTTCGCCCATATCCTCAAGATTTCTCGGATCCGAATCTTAAAGTGTATCATATGGTTAATATTGTCGGACGTGGTCTTACATTCGTTCATTTAGTTCAGAAGTGTGAGAATGTTGACTATTACTTCGTTCCAGGAAAGGTTTGTTGAATGCTCACGGTGAACATAAAATTTTATTTGCTCAAAAACTAATCCGCCGTAAATTACTTAGGTTCTTGATGAAGCTCGTTATCTCTTATTAATGGGCAAGGGAGAAATTGAATTACATTCCGACGTTCGAAAAAAGATGGACAACTTTATGGACATGTGTGAACGAGCGAGGAAGCACTTTCATAAATCTTTGGTTCCTTTATTTTCATGGCATTGCGGGAGACTGCAATTCGAGGGAAAATGTGACCCCGACGAATGAAAATAGGATTTTTTTAAATAAAAATGAGCTCTATTTTTACGCTTATATTATAACCGGTAAAGTTCTGTGATTGTTCCTTATTCCTTAATATACAGGAACTATGTACAGTATTAAGGATGTTCATATTTTTCTTTAAATTTTGAAATAAAGATTATTTTAGGTCATTAATTGAGTTTTAAGTGTTTTCGAGATATTTTGTGACCCGGTCGAGCATCTCCCGTAATTATCACACTTTTTATATTAGCAACAAGCTGAGCATTATAAAGACAAAAAATAATTATTTTTTAAAATTTATTTTAGATTTCTGCGATTTCTTTTCTATTTAAGCAGTTGCATGTTAAATTCTTTTTTTTTTATTTTAAAATTTGATAAATTATCATAAAAAAACCTGCAGTGATAACAGCAATAGTACAGTACATGTACTTCGAAAAAGTACCAGGACTAATAATACTGTAATTATTGTTTATTTGAAACTGCCCTTGCACCGCCTTGATTAGTGAGGCTGGTTGACCGGCAAACCTGCCGCCAACAGTCATTCTCAAGGTAAGCAGTCATTGTACCTTCATAGCGTTAGCAGATTCTATTTGGACGTTCTTTTGTCTCGGCGGCTTAAAACTCGACTACTTTCGAGAACTCGAAAGATTTTGTACTGTATTTGACTTCCTACCACTCCTATGAAAGGTGGAAAATCTTGAGAGAAAAGATATGGCGGCATATTTCGGTTTACACGTGGGTGCTACATCCATCAGCGTTGCTGTTGTAAAAGTAAGTTTTCGACGGGGGTTCTTGATCTACACGAAATGTATTTAACTTGAATAAGATAATAATATAAGTTTTATTGTGTTCTAAATTCAGAAATGAATGATAAAGAACAAAAGTACACGCACTCTTGACTATACTGTATAATTATAATAATTATCAAATAGTGATCGACATGCTGTATTTTGTGTAGAAAGTTTTTTGTTGAGTCAGTTTGTCTGATTGATATAATGTTGTTTAATTTAGGATAAAAAAGTTGAAGTGTTGGCGAATCACGTTGGCGATCGTGTTATTCCAGCATTAGTCACCTACAATGAAGGAGAAATGGTTAACACAATAATTATCATTCATTAATTTGTACTATAATTATTAATCACTGGTTAATTAATGAAGGCAGTTGGAGTGTACTCTAGTAGGAACGCCGCAAATGTTATCAGCAACTGCAGACGTTTACTTGACTGTGATAGCGTGGATCCAGAAGAAGCGGAATCTGTACAAAAACGTTGCTTCTGCAAAGTATTAACTAGTGCTTCACTGTATTAGATTTTTGATTTTTATAATAACGTTTTTTTAATTTTACTTGCAGATTAAAAAAATGAGTAAATTGAATGAATACGGATACGAAGTAAAAAGTAGTAATGGAAACGTTGCCGAGGTCATTGGAGTTTATAAAATATTACAGTTGTTGTTCAAACATCTTATGGGTATGCTTTGATAATTATTCTTTGTTGATTAATTTATAATAATAAATAATTTAGATACTGCTGCACATCACATTGGCAGCCAATCTGATTCTTACGCCGTTTTGGCAGTACCGATGAATTTTACTCCTAAACAAGTTCAACTATTCAGGTTGTTCAAATTGTTTATTCTTATCATATAATATGTATTTTAGCTTTCCTAATTTTTTAATTTATGCTTATTGCCAGAATAGTTTAGCATGATTTGTGGTAGTTGCCATGAACAGAATTTATAACACTGTTTCGTATTTTTTTTTAGAGATGCAGCTACTTCAAACGGATTTCAAGTACTTCAAGTGATTAACGAATCATCTGCCGCGATTTTAGGCAGTCAAATTTTAGAAAATAATAAAGAGTTGACAAGTAAAAGACAGTAAGTTTCTTCTCACTTGTTTTTAAATTCCTATAGATATTTTTAATTGTGAATGTTTAGAATTGCTATGGTATTTCGTGTTGGAGGAACATCGGTTACTGTTACTGTATTTTCCGTCTTTAATGGATATTACCAAGTTTTGGCTTCTTGTGATCGAAAAGATTTGGGCGGAGAAAATTTAACTGATTTAATTGTCGAACATTTGTGCGAAGAATTTCAAAGGTTAATACAGTATAATTTATATTTTCGGAAATAAATTTGTTATAATTATTTTTTTTAGGTTATATAAAGTAGATATTCGAACAAACACCAGGTCGAAATACAAGCTTCGTTTCGCAGCAGAAGATTGTAAAAAAATACTTTCTACTATGTCTACCACGCAATGCAGCATTGAATCTTTGCATGATGGTATCGACTTTCAATGTAACGTTTCAAGGTAAAATTAACATTATTATAATACTATAATTTGTAATGCGAGTACAAATAATCTTATTTTTATTTGTATTTTTTGTTCTAGGGCGCGTTTAGAGTCGCTGATTTCAAGTTTTAGTTCTCAATTTTTAGAACCTGTTGAAGAAACTTTGAACCTGTGCCAAATTAAAGCTGATGAAATAACGAATGTAAGCATGTATACTTAAATATCTTTACAAATAATTTAATTATTTAAAATTGAGTTTAGCTGATATTTTGTGGTGGAACTTGTAAAATCCCTGGTCTTCAGCAAGTTATAAGGAATCATTTTTCAAAGACAGAGACTGTTTATTGTAATTGGCCTGATGAACTTTTGGCAAGCGGTGCTGCACTCCAGGTACATTATTTCTCAAATTTATTTTCTTGAAAACGTCACTACTATATTAATTTTATTTATTTTTTTCTTAGGCTGAGAACTTTAAAGGATTTGAAGACAGTAATTTAAATGAAGAATTATATGTTCCCACTCTAACTAACGCTTTGTATTATAAAGTAATTTTAGATTTAAAAACTATTAAATTGAACGTATTACGATTGACCAACATTTTATTTTCTTCTAGATAAATGAAAACGGAGAAAATAAACTAATTTTTGAAAAAGGGTCATTTGTTCCAGTTGAGAAAAGTGAAGTAATTAAACCAATTGGAGAATCTTTTGATATTTATATTTTGGAGTTGGATAATAATACTCAAAAAGAAGAAAATCTGTTAGCTAAGGTATTAAACATTGAAATATACTGACTACTGCATCTACTTTGAAGAATTTGAAATATTTATAAATTACTACGTGGAACGTAGTTTTATTGAAAATGTTTCTTCTCTTGATGAATCTAATTTTTCATTGCTAATTATAATTTTATTTTTGAAGGTTTCTGTTGATTGTTTGGAAGAAGAGCCAATTTCAATTACGTTTTACGCCAACAAGTAAGTTATTAAATGTTAATTTATGTCATATTGTTATATCTGCCATTTACGTACAATTCTAATGCGTAAATATTTTAATACTGATTTTGCAATTTTAATAATGATATTTGCAGAAAAGCTATTGATTTAAAGTTTTTTTTTTTTGTTTTTTTTTAGGAATAATTCAATTGACGTAACGATAAATGGCAAAGAAACTAATAAATGCTTCAATATTGCTTAGTTGTAAATTATTTGTAAAATAGGGTATTTTTTAAAATAAAATATAAAATACTGTAAATCAATTTCATTCAAAATCTAACTTATAATTGACAAAATAAAACATTCATTGGTTCACCATTTTAAAATAATTATTTTGGATAATTATTAATCGCAATAAAGCAAAATAATAATATTACAGTAGGTCTTTGTATTGAAAAGACGTTCATTGCAGATTGGTAACTTTATAAAACTGAACTGTTAATGTAGGGCTGAATGCAAGTACCGGTTCGGGAGTTACTATACCGGTACTGTAACTTCTATAAATCGATAGTTTGAGTATCGATTATCGATATTATTCTTTGGTGGTTCCCAGGAAGTTTGTTCGTGTTCGGCTGCTCGCGTTTCTATAATTTTGTGTGAACTACAGTACATTTACAAAGTTAAAATTGTGCTTCGAAATTACATTACAATGGAAAGAAGTTCATTACATTCAATAAGGTAATACAACTTATGCTTATATTATTTTAGAACTCGGTTGAATATGCTATGAATGTTGGTCTATTCCATGTACGCATTGTAGTAGCGAAACTGGAACCAGCAACAATAGTTTCGCGGTAAATTTTATTTGGGAAAATGATGGTATCATGATTGTGTATAAATTAGATAGGCTACTTGAACACGGTGTTAATGTTGATAAGTTTCATATGAAAACAAAATCATTTCTACCGTATTTTCCATAAACTTCGTTCTACCGATGGTCACTGGTAACCACGAGCAATTATTAGTACCGCGCTCGTTGCTGCTGATCGACTCAACGTTATCAATTTTTTCGCTGCCATTCACCCGAATCCTTTCGTATTACATTTAACATTTCTCTCTCTAATAATCTACCGAAGCTTAATTATTATAAACATTTATTTCTACTAAAATAATAATTGTAACGTTTTCCATTCATTTTGGTAAAAATGTTTTGATGTGTTTCTGCAAAAGATTTAAGCTTGGGGAGGCAACTTTCTCAAGCTTTGGTCCTCGGATCCAAATACTAAATATTTACGTTATACTGTATTTGCAATTTCTTGCAGTATATTTTTAAGTGGAAGGTTACGTTTTTCGTTAATACCTGCATGTCATAATTCTATGACTTTTAGATGCTTCTATAGTTTGCAAATTTGTTGAGAATGGTGACGTTAATACTGTAAGAGGCGCAATGGGGGGTATGACGTATGAGCAAGGCAGGTTTGTCAAGATTATCATTTTGTCTTACCGGGTTACAGTAATTTTTCTTTATTCGCACTTGTGTTGAACTGTGAATTTGTGGTACAAATTGAAATACATGTACAACAGTACAACCATAAATGAGATTTATTAGAAATTTTTTGTATTGGCAACAGTACTGTTGTGTTTCGAAATATATTAAATAGTCATCAAATAAAGCAAACTTAATTTTTTTTATTTAACAGACGTAATAATTTACATTATTTTAATCGATCTACTCAGGCCAGCCGATAGTCAAATAATAATAATAACAATGATGAACAAACTTCTCCCGCTTTTATACTCTGTCTCATTTACATAAATGAAACTTTTCGAACCAATTAATTAACTTATTCAATTCTTAATCTCTTTCACGATCTTTGATCACCACAACAACGTTGATTTACTGTGAATTTCGTTGTACAGTTACTGTAGTAGCCTACTTAGAAACTAATGAGCTTAAATACAGTATAAAGATGCAGTTACATTATATTACTTTGTTTTTAATGTGTAATTTAGGGGTACCGGTATCTAAATTTAAGCGAATCCAACTGAATTAGCATTAAATGTTTTTAATGGGGAAGGGATCGGGATAAGGAAGAGGAAATGTTTTAACCGATATTAAATGCAATATAAAGTCCCCCACTTTGTACATACCGGTAATAGTAAAATATGGTTTTTGTATAATCACAATATTCTGACTGAACTCAATCGAATTGCAGACAGTAAAAATGACTGTATAGAGTGGTCGCTTTTATAAGTATTTTGAAGTATTGTACTCAGTTTAAGTTTGTGCCTACTGTAGTACCTGTTAGTAAATAATTACGTTGATTCAATATGGGAACGCCATATTCAGACTTTGTCACTTTGCCGAGGGCGGCACTTTCTTTTCGCGCAGTCCTGAATGTGTGATAATTAAAACTAAGTCTTGGGTGGTTTATTAACTTTATTAAGCTAATTAAATGTTATTGCAACTAGGAATACATTTACTTAGCTTAAATAATTATGTTATCTTAAATGAGTAGGCTAATAAATTATTATTGTTTAAGAAAATCATGTTAATTACAGTTTTTTTCTCTTCTCAATACAGTACTGTAGTATACCGTAATTTCAATACTGTAAATAAATTAATATAAATCTTAAGAAATTAAACGGTTTGAGATATTTTGATTTGCGATTATCAAGTTTCACCTACCTTCGAATCATCGAATGAATAATGTTTTTGTTATGCGCGAGGACGTTTATACAATTTTGAATTGCTAAATATTATGGAAATCCGATCGTTTTCAATGATTTTTTTAGCTTTCACTGAACAGCAAGTGAATTAAGTTCTACTCGTCCATATTATATTACTGTACTGAATTAAGAAATAATCAAAAGTTCCAACTAATATCAATGGCGAGTTTTTCTCTCCGCTTTGTGAGGAAATCGATAAACATCAAAACCAGATGTCGGAATAATGTCAAAACAAGAAAATCAATACTATCTTGATTTTTAATTCTAAAGTAAAATCAAATACAGTATAGGCCTAGACTATTTTTTTTTAAAAAAAAAAAATATCTTTTGAAATAAAATCCGTCTGAATTTTATTTTTGATAAATTAGGTAAAGGAAATTAGCAGCAATCGTAATTAGCACGTGATTCTCAGCATACCGTATTTTTTTGTATAGTGGGTATATAAAACAGATTTTTTTTGTAAGGAATTTGTGATCTGCATTCTGCAGAATGATATTTTGAAAATTAAGTTGCAAATCGCAAAGGAAATTGTGGATTAGTCTACATTATTTGACAAACTAAATTTATCAGTAAACACTCAAAATTGTTACTACATTATTTTTTTTGTTCTTCTTACAAAAAATATAAATGGAAAGAGAATTTGTAACACATTTTCTAAGTACGTGCTCAAGTGGTCACGTGATAACATATGCAAACCGGATGCATGCAAATTTTTAATCCCACAATCAAAACATTTTATCAGCCACTAAGTTGAACGATAATTCTTCGCGAATGTTTAAAACGCATAACAAAAAAAGAAAAAAGAAGACTTTGTTTAAAAATTGTGTCTAGTAATACACCACCAGATATATCACTACTTTTAAAAAGGTCACGTGTTTTTAGGTCCTAAACAATATTGAAGAGCAACGTGTTATGGAGTACGCGTGTGTGAAGAAGAAAGAAGAGATTTGTGGATGCCGCCCGGTGGTTCAATAAAAGTCCTAAACAATATGGATGGTGGTGACAAGCGCTATTAATGGGCTCTTTTTTTCCCCCCTACTCTCTCGTATTCTCCTCCTACACTCTTCTTACGCCTTTTGTCATGTAAAAAACATATATGCCCTTCGTATTGAAAGCAATCATAATCGGAGCATGTTTTGCTTGTATACAACAGTCAAACCAAAAAGCTATTTAACAAATCAATTAGAAATGGTATTAAGAACCCGGCAGTGGTCATCAAATTCGTATCCGTTCTGGCTTTTCCCTTCCATCTTTAGTGGATCTAAACATGGATGGAAATGAAAGGCCCAAACGCGGGGATGACGCAGGTCCTATGGAAGCAAGCGCACGCACCTAAGGCTATAAATATAATCAATGGAGAAATTGTTGTTTAAAAGAAAATTTTTTCGCATATTATAGAAACAGGAAATAGCAGGTCTAGTACCTTCCTCTCCAAAACCAAGCGTGTGCGAAATTTTGGTCAGTGGATTTACTGCATATTTACATTATTGTTATTATTATCGAAATTGGAATTATAAATACTCTTATGGGATATAAGGGGAGGAGGGGGAAGGATCAGAATTGGGAAAGACGTGTTGAAATAATGAAATAATCGGTACAGTAGGCTACATGAACTTGAAGTACTTGTGTCTTATGTATTTACTTATTTTAGCACTGTTGAAATACTAGCTCCAATACTACTTTGTTTATTGTTGTTGCATGGGATAATATTATTTATTATTACCGTAGTTTCTAAATTGTAGTAATTTAAGAAAACAATTTTTTTTCAAACTATTTTTGAAATTATATCTATTTTCGCAACCCATTTTGAGAAAATGCTGGATGGCACACTCAGACAATACATGTACAGCGCATGCGGGGACTAATTTAGATTTGGTCAGAAGTTTTAAATTGTAAAAAATTGTGGGTGTTAATTAATTAATTAATATTATCTACCGTATTTATTCTGTCTTAAATAGCGATTTTTTAAAATTCATTGCCATTCAGTAACCAAACAGTGTCAAATTTAATTTTGTGTATACCGGAAAGCTTAGTATATTAGTATTTATTTGATTAGCTTATATTAATTTTTAAACTATCACATTTTGGATGTGTAAAACGTATTTTCATATTTTATGGTGGTGCGTTTATCAAACTCATCGATTTTATTTCGAAATCGGAAGCACAAAAGTTTTTTTTTTTTTTCATTTAATTTTGTATCTTTAGTCAAATGTAAAAGTCGATAGGGGGTATGATGATGATGTTCTTTCCCTTTAGGGCATCTTCTTAATTTGAGCAGTTAGCAGCTCTTCAGCGACTGTGAGCGTTTGTTATGCAACCGACTCCCTCAGGGAACGTTTAGAAAAGGAAATTACGCGTATTCAGTAGCACCCTACTTGAATCGTTTATGTTTACTGTACTGTATTTCTGCTTGTTGGTATTTTGCAGTTTTATTTCAGCATCAACATTATTATTAATATTATTATTTCTGTTATTTACACTCCACAATCTGTGAATGTTGCGGTTTTCAAGTTCCCATGAAATGGTCTATTTGAGGCATTTATGCGCGGTTTAACAGTTCATTAGCCATATCACTGGCTCTTTTACATGCGCGATCTAATTAACCGCTTGAAATTGGCTAAGCATGTGAATTGGTTAAAACTTCTTTCAAAACATCTATTAAGGTTTTTGAAAAAGATCAGCGGTGGGAATAATTTCTCTAATAAAATTTACGTCTCTTCTCCCCCTATTCCCTATTCCCCTCTTACAACTAGCCTTTCGACTCTTTAACCAGGGCCTGCTTTAGCCCAACCTCATCAATCATGTCACATTTACTACCGATGCAAATACCGTGGTTGCCGTGTAATTGCGCGGGTATTCGTTCCACCTCGAGTGCGCTTCAATTCATAGTTCCAAAACAGTAGTGTCGCTGACTTTTAGCCCTAACTTATTAACTCGAGCGCTCAATTTTGACGCGTGCCTTTAAACATGCGTTTGGGACGCATGAGCTTATTTTTAGGGCCGGACAATTAAAGATCATTTCTAAAGATTTAGTCGAGCGCATTTAAATTTAATGTCAATATTTTGCAGTAAACAATTTCGGTCTAAAGTCATCGTTTATCTTTTATTTACTTTTTAAAAAGTTTGGTTATATTTTGTGTGGTAGTGTATTATTAAATACCGTATTAGAAATAAATTAAATATCGAATTAAAGATAAAAGTTTCAGTTTTAAATCATTTTAATACTGGTACAGTAGTTTCATTACAAAAAAAAGTACGGTACATTTTTTAAAAAAATAAATAATTACCGGTATTATTAAATTAGTTAAACAACAAATAAAGTTGACCAATAAATTACAAAACAGTTTGAATTTCTTTACCATCTTATAAAGATAAAAAAGGAAATATTAAATAATATCCAGAATAATATTATAATAATTATTATTATTTGTTGATGTTTAAATTTGGGGAAATTACGACAAAGTAATTTTGGTTAATACAGAAATTTACAAAAAATGTGATATTTATCCAAAGCACAATAATACAGTATAACATTAAATAATAACAACATCGTTGTATATTATTAAGTCTTAGTACATGTACAGTGATATTTTTTATTGTTTAGTCGCCAGTTAGGCAGTACGGGAAAAAATTCGGGACAAATAATTGTATGTCAGTAGGCTTATAACAAGTTTCTATTGAAGGGTCTATTCTTTTGTCATATTGATAAATTGGTAGGAAAAATTTGATTCTACAAGTAAATACAAATTATAAGGAAACCTTTTGGTAATTAATCGCGAATAGATGAGATTTAAAATTTTCAAAAGCTGACTTTAATTTTGGATAAACAATGGCACACCTACTGGTAGGGCAGCTATTTTTTTTTTTTTACGAAATTATTAAGAAATTTTTTTTTTGACGTTATTTTATTCACATAGGTCGATTGTGAATGGGAGAGCTGTTCACTGAATCATTGCATGTTAGCGAGTTAAGAATTCCTCTGCGATTAGGATTCACGCCTAAATTTTCCCAATTAATCCACGACAATCTAGCAGTTAAATCTAAATGATAAATATTAAGTAAATATTCGATTCCGTATGAAAATAAAGTAATATTACCACTAGTGTTCCATCCGTTTCCTCGGTCACAAGTCACTTCGCCGCGAAGACTTTTCTCGATGTAAGTCAGCGGATCCAAATTGGAGTTGAGAATTTCTTTTAAAAGGGCTATGTACGCAATGGCCAAGCGTAAAGTATCAATTTTGGATAAGCGTTTTTCGTAGGGAAAAGTTGGCACGTGACCTCTGAGTTCTTCGAATGCCGAATTGATGCTAAAATGATTGATTTAAAATTAGTTATTCTACTTTAAAAGAAATACTGTAATATATTAAAGATTTAAAATATAGAAAAAAAAAAAGTTTAAAAAAAATTAAAATGAATATTAATTTGGGGTGTACATGTATGAAGCCCATGCTATTCATAAACAAACAAAACAAGTTATAAAATATAAATAGAAATTAATGTAAAATAAGATGGAAAGCAATTAAAAGGAAACTAATAAAGAAACTATTTGTTCAATTTAAATTTTTTTAAAATATTATTTAGTGATTAATTTGGTAAATAATTATTAACTTGGCTAGATTAAAATTTTTATTTACTTACACACACATCGCGCTTTTTCCTCCCTCCGAGCGCCCCCTATCAAACAAGAAAACGGGAACCAAATTAGGTTTTTTATATTTCAAAGTAGAAATTAAAAAAAAAAAAGAGCGAAATAATGAGCGAAATTCAATTTTGTGATTGAATAAGGCTTAAAATGACTGCATGGGCTACATGCATACCACATCATCCGAATAAAATAAAAAAAACTATTTTTTGTTGCAAACTTATAATTTATTTTCAATTTTTTTTTTAAAAAAAAAAGATTTTCTAGAAAAAAAATTTTTTTTTTTTTGTGGGAGGAAATCTTAACTTTGCAATTAACTAATTTATTTAAACTGAAAATAAATAGATTACAATCATATTCGTTACTCTAATTTATATCAATTTTATCATATAGGCCAAAATTTTTAAACGCATTTTTTTTTTTAACTAATTGGTAAATAGTAAAAACATAAACATGGCTTACCTAAGCATTCGTTTTCTCTCGCGAATATTTGCGGCATGCCTTTGAACCTTGTAAGGGCTATGTTGATAAGGGCTACGAGACACGGTGTCGCATTGCTCTTCACCTATTCAAATTTATTACGCAAAATTAATTAATTATTAAGATAACATTAAGCGCTAGCTTTATCCGCAGTGTTTAATAATACAAACATGATTCGCACCTATTTAGCAATTTTAGCTACAGGTTTTATATTATGAAATAATTTGAATAAAAAATTAAATTAATTTTTTTTAAGTTTGTCAAAAAAATTTTTTAATTTAATTTGCAAAAAAAAAAAAAAAATCTTAAAATTATTTAAAACATTATTTCGTAAATTATGAATTATTTTAATGCAAAATTTTTTAAAAAATTGAATTAATAATTATTATTTCTTTAAATGATTCTAAGCAATATATAGGGCTATTTAAGGTACATGCAGTATAATATTTCTGAAAAAATATATAGATATTTATATCGCACTTAAATTATTAAATATTATTGTAGTTCAAATTAATACCCAAATTATATAATTGCTGAAAAGATCCTGCTGCAGCATTTTGAGAGAGTTGTTCGTTGTCATTTCCGGCGGGCGCAATTGATCTGTTGAGTCTTCCTCGAGGAGCAAAAGCACAGGACGGTAGCTCACTCACGTCTTCGCTTTCGATGGCCACCACCGAGGAGGAGACATTTTCGGCAGCATAACGCATCATCATCATGTCTCCTCCACCGTCCACGTTGCTCATCGAAGGATGCAATTGCCCACCCAAATGTCTGATCTTGGTCCCGGCTGCACTACTGACGACACATCCACTCGTTCCCGCCGACGTCGAAGAACTATCCGAAAATAGTTGATCTAAATCGAAGTCGGCACATCGAACTGCGCTGGTGTCTGCACAAGTGAATAAATTGACATTAATGTAAGAGTCCAAGTCATGAGTCTGCGCCTGAACCATATTCACTGCTGCGGTTGACGTTGAGGCAATAATGTAATCCATCGATCATCAAACTGCCTTATTTATTAAGTGGGTGGTCAATTGCTCACTCGCATCACAACAATTTAATAGTATAAATGTTGAAATCAGTTTTTTTTTTTCTAGTAAGATTAATTTAATTTTTTTTTTTTTTTAAAAAAAGAAGGAAATACTCAAATCGTGTGTTTATCAAATCTGAATATGACAGCTAGCTTTTCAAAAATCATCTTTTTTTTTTATCAATATATTAATGATAAAGCCGCATAAAAGAAATGATTAGTTAGCGGAGATGGGTTAAGCAAGTGAGTTGCTGCCACGAACACTGAACACAAACGAACACTTGAAAACAGCCCCAACTCCCAGCATTTGCAACGTCTGCTAGTGACAGCTAGTTCCAAACATATATACGGGCAAAATATTGAATAAAAGATATACAGCGCCGAATTACGTCTTAGCAGAAAAAGTCATGTTCCCTTATCCCTCTTTCTCATTTGTTGCGGCGCTATTTCATCTTGTGCATTCTCGACCAATCGCGTGCACGCTTTCATAAAAGGGGAACTATGGATGCTGGATAGAAAATCTAACTCGTAGCGTGTATTCACCGCAGTTGCATATCGATCATCAAAAAAAAAAAAAGAGATTTCTCGGTCCTGGGTTTATTATTATTTTTTTTAAAGCAGAAATTGTAAAAAAATAATCACAACTTCTCATCTGCGCATTTAAAAAAACAGCAATTTATGCTACAACTTTATAGGGCATACCGCATTATTCCGTAATTGAAGAAAAAAGTAATTTGTACAAACGTACGAATTTTTGAGGGCATAATGATCATAATCTCCATATCTAGAAAATCACTAAAATAATCTTAATACAGAATATTATGAAACATTTCATTATCTTTTGATTATCCGTGGAGGTGAAATCGCGGAATTATACAAACGTAACTTACACATGTATGTAATGTTTATTAATCTTCCTTAGCAACCGCATTTAGATTGCCGAAATTATTGTTAAAGAGCTCAGACTAAAAGTGAATTTATTCGTATATTAAATTTTACAATTTTAAAGATAAATTTTGGATACTATCCTGGATAGTCGAGAATTTACCTCAAATTTGAAGGAATTTTCTGTAGGATTGTATTTGTGATTTCTTTCTGCGAAAATGTGTTGTTAGCGCTCCAATTTTTATGTACTGGTAATTGGTAACCATTTATCTACCAGTAAGAAAGTTATGAAAAGCTATATTGATTAATTAGGTTTAATGAACATTAAAAATTATTCATATAGAAAGTGTAAAAAAAAATTAATGAAACGTCATAATATCAAGAACTTTTGAGACACCTATAATAATTACTGGGGGTGGTGATAAAGGACGTTGGCGATTTAATTTATCGGCAATAATATTATGCGTTACAATAAAGGGCGTGCGGTGGAACGACCAATATGATCATGGTTTTGGGGTTTGTGAGTTTTTGCTAGAATTTTTCTATTATTTATATTTTGCATTGCTTTGAAAAATCGTTAAAACTGCGATCAGTTTAGATTTGAATTGTATGCTGTCCCATCCCAACCAACTTATCTATGGTTTATAGAGACGGCAGGCAATACAGAGCGATAGTGGAGAGGCTACATTGTCACCCCTATAACGTGTACAACCGTAGAAGTTTGTACACCATAATAATGTACCAGGCCCAGCCTAGTTTAAGTTTTTAATAACCGGATATTAGAGTATTTTTTTTTTTCAGTTAATAACCCAGGTAGTAATGAAAAAAACCTTTAACGATTATTTTCTTACTTTTCCTTAATTATTATCCTGAAGTGATTGTGTCAAATTTTATAAAAACACCCGCCCCATAACATTTCAAAGCATATTACTGTATTACATTACATGTATATAAATATAGCTTCAATTTTTTTAAATTTCTATTACCGGTATTTAAAACTTATCTACCTGATTTCCATAGACAGATAAGAGTAAGAGGACCATAATTATTACATGCGAAAGGTACGATTATTCCCGGACTATTACAGTGTTTTCAAAAAATAAAAAAAATAAAGATTTTAAACGCTTTACAGTTAGTTAGTGATATGTAAATTCTGCAGTGGTTTTTAAAGCAAAAATTAGAAATTGTATGTTTTAATAATTGTTTAAAATGAAGTTCTCAAGCTATGAAAAATATATTCACAGTTTGTGAGTTATTAGCATTAGTATAAGTTATTATTAAACATTATTTTGGGCTTTGTCGTTCGCATTTAAAAGTTAGGCATTAAATGTTTTTGACTTTGGTCCTAATCTGGCGGTCTTTAGACGTACGCCGACGCCCAATTGATAACTGTTCCGGAAAAACAGATAATTTGTTAATTTGCTTAAAATTTTTTTCTCTATTATTATTCCCTAAGAAGTTCACATGTTAGGCCTAATTAGACCCAGTCCAAGACCATAATTTTATATCAATGCGATTCTGCCCCAGACATTCAGTACTGGCTTTCAGCGACCCTGATCGAAGGGTATGATTTTGAGAATACAATGCTATAACTATAAACGACAAAAGTAATAAACTTTAGCGTTAACCATTAATTTTGTGTTCGATCGATTCTGATCCATGATAGTAAAGCCTAAAAGGCGCTCTTAGTTAAACTGTAAACAACATTTGAGCATCACATTCAAATAATTTAATATTCACCGCCGCAAACTGTAGCTCGCAGAAGCGCTTCAGAGACGCCATCTGTTAGCAATTTAAAAAGGAGAATTTAGAAGCGGGACATACAACCGAAAGTACTATACTGTTACAGTACTTTATTGAGTTTTCCCATACTCGGTAACATAATATTATGATTTAGTCAATTGGTTCAACATAATATTTTTTTTTATTATAGTAAACAGGTCAATCGCTGGGTAAATTAGCACGTTGGTGGTAAAACTGTGGCGGGAGATATAATAATTATTTGTTAAAATTACTTGTTATGAATTACTGTATTTTATTTTGAAATGCATTGATTAATTAACATGGATGATGGTTAGATGAGGTTTCTTTCTTATTCACTATAAACTACGGCAATTTTTTAATTAATGCGGTTTTTTTTTAATTTTATTTTGTAGATCGATGTTACGCGCGCGAGAAATAAATATATTTAAACAGTGAACTTAATTTTGTTGGATTTATTTTCAACAGACAATTGATTTTGATTAACAAATGTGTGGATATGATTAGCATTTTGCCTATCTTAATGCTATAATGCATTTAAAATCAAACAAGTACAGTAGTTGAATTATTGGTTTTTTTTTTTTTCTTTCTTAAAAAATGATTTATCAAAGTCATACATTATTGTACATTAATGGCTTTAAATCTATTAACAAAATTATAATTTAAAAATCCTAACAATAAAAAATATTTCATGCGAAATTAAATATTCACTTAAAATTTATATAATAATTATTAAAAAAGAGCGATTTATAAATTAAACTTTAACAAAATAAGTAAACAAAATTATAATAAGCATTCAAGTTCAGTAAAATAATAATAATAAAAAAACAATTATAATCTAGTATTTACATCTTAAATATAATAATATTTATAAATGGATCATAAAATTAATCTGATTTACTTTGAAGATTGAATAGATCAAATGCTGAAATTGTAATTGCTGACCCCTCCCCAACTTCAATCATTTCTATTTTAAAATGAGTTTCATATGCTAAGATACATTTAGAATGTTATTAAAAAATAAGATATGTGAATAAATCCTTTTTTAAGTAAAAAGTTTATCAATAATTATTAATGACTAAAGCCCGAACTCGTCATTAAAATTTTCGGCATTTTTACATTGGAAACCTGACAAAAAAAAAAAAAGTTACACACGAAATACCACAAATAGAAATGCACAGAAATGACATCACAAATAGAAAAATTTACAATTGTAAATAAATAAAAATATTTAATTTAAATAATAATGACATATTTTTAAAAGCCTTATTTATTGTTATTGATTAAGGCTTTTAATTTAATATGTTAAAATGTTCTTAATTTTTTTTAGAAATAATTCATTTTTTTTAAAACATTTTTATAATATATAATTTGTTATGGACATCTAAAATAAATGATATTTGGTTGATGTAAAAAGAAATTTAAAAAGGGAGACTAGACAAAAACATATTTTCAATCATGGCAGGAGCTGGAACCAAATCTTCCAACTTCAAATAAAATATTCTTTGCAGACCTTGCACGCTGAGAGATCTTAGTTCCGGTAGTTTACCCAGCAAACGAGAAAAGTAGTGAGGTTTCTTTTGGGCATCGCTGTTGTACGTTACATGATCTCGTAAGGAACCTATTATTTTCATCTGCATGGCTTCGACTTTATGTGGTTCTTTCAAACCGTGCCTCTCTGAAAATAAAACGAATAACCCCATTTAATAACAGAAAAATAGCAAATCGGAAGTCTTAAAATTTAGAATATCGGATTTAAAAGACACTCCATTTCAGTTAAGCCTAATCTCACTCAAAATTACAATAATTTTTTTTTTTTTGGAAATTTTACAAACAGATTTTTTTGGTTTGTTAAGTTTTACATTGTTGAATTTAAATGGTTTATTTTGTTTTCATGTTTTTTCAAAGATATTTGTTTCATTTTTTTTTCTCTCGATTGGAATGCTATTTACGGCCATTATGTTAATTAATTCCGGTATTATAAATAAAAATTAGCCATTAAATCTATTATGGGGGTGTGAAGTTTACCTGTGATGATGGCAAGTGCGCAGAGGCAAGAGAATGCTGAAATATCAACACCCATTGAATGAAGATAGTGGGAAAATTCTAAAATGGACGGCAACCAATCTCCAAAACTCCTTTGACACTGATCTCGATGTAAAACGATGCCATTGCAGAATGTGAATTTGGTATCTTCTATGTTCGATCTAAAATTATTTTAAAAGAAAGAAATAATTAGCTAATTTTTTTCCCCACATTTTATATTATAAATATGAAAAACGAAAATAATACCTGTATGCCAATCGTAAGACAAACAGCTCTAAACTGGCGGATTGAAATAATAATTCCTGATCTTCTTTACATAGCTCGGAAAATCCGGGAATCTTTTCGGCGAACAATTTTATAACGTCGATTGATGAAGTGATAAGTTGATAAAATTGTTGCACTTTTTCAGCTTCGGCGTTACTACCACTCGGAGATCCCATTGTCTCTCGATACTTTAAAGTTTGTTTGAAAACGTGAAATTAACAATCAAGAAATTTACGAAAAGATAAAATTTTGTAAATTACTTGTGAATAATCTAAATTTGCTAAATCTGGAGTGGTGTCGACGTGGGCCCTGACTAATGCCGTGATGAGACTTATTGGTGGAGATGGGGGAGATTCCTGAGGTGATTTTGGCTTTGATGGTAAACGGCCACGACGACCTTTTAAACTGTCCGTTCGAACAACTGCAATTAATTAATGGAAATTAAATAAATGCGTACATTTAACTGGAATAAACACTGAAATTTACCTTCTTTAACCATTCCCACGCTAAGGCATTTTTGAAATCGACAAAATTGGCAACGGTTCCTTCGACGTTTATCCACAGGACAATCTTTATTCGCTAGACATACGTATTTAGAACCCTTCTGTACAGTCCTCTGCAAAAAATTATTCAATTTTAAAAAAAAACTATTTATGAATATTGGAAATAATTCGTTGAATTACCTTAAAAAATCCTTTACATCCTTCGCACGTTCGCACACCGTAATGTTGGCATGCCGCGTTATCACCGCAAACTGCACAAAGTTGACTCGGACTTTGAGGTTTATCAATGTTTGGGACATGAGATGAAAATTGCATGGGTAGAGGAGAAGAGCGACAACTGCTGGATGATGGAGTACTCGGTGTTGTTGGACTCTGCATTCTTAATTTAAGCAATTCCATACTATAAAAAAAAAAATTAAGATTATTAATTTTTGTAATTGAAAATTTTTGTGAGTGAAGGTGTAAACTTACTTAGATTCTGTTACTCCGTGAAGAGAAAGTGACGGCCTTCGAGTATGGGCAACTAAAGGACTGTCCACGCTACAGGATGAAGTAGCTGACGGGGGACTGTGAATATAACTGAAAAGATGTGGAGGAGGTGAGGCTACTGGCTTAATTAGAGATCCACCCGGAGATGTTGGTGTGTGAAATAACCCTCTCGACGGAGAATTGTACGGCGATGTTGTGGTGGGTGGAGAGGAGTGCCCGCACTCGGAACCTCCAGCACCACTTACGAATCGACTTAAATCTTCATATCTGCCGACACTAGGTGTGTTCGATTTTTCAACTGAGCTCGCAGCACCTGAGGTTGAAGCTGCAACAGAACTCGTCGAGGCTGGGAATTCCAGCTGATCCATTTTGAAGGAAAAGATTTCGGCTTCACGTCGATACCTCGGCGAATAAGTCTCGGCAAAACTGGGTAAAGCAGAACTTTTCTTCAATTCACTTTGGATAGGTTTAAACTCGGGTAAATCTTCTCCTGCCATCAGTTGGCTACTGGCGAATTCATTTAGATAATCGAAAGATGAACAGGTAGAACTGTACAAATATTGTTGACGTTGTTGCAGTTGCTGCTGTTGATGTTGCGTGAGATTTGTCACATCTCCGGGAGAAAAGAAGCTGGACAGAGCTGAAGATGCAGCCGAACTGCTAAGAGATAGTTTAAACTCATCCAGAGATTCACTTAATGGTAGATCAGAAGTGAGAGTAGCTGATGAAGAAGAAGGAGTAGTGAATGATCCCAACAGAGCTGCATAATCAGGGTCTGAGTAAGAGCCAAATACAGAAGGATTCTAATACAAGAAAAGAAAGAAAAAAAAGTTATAAACTTTTATTTTTTTATTTAAAAAAAAAATAGATCAATTTAACTTAAATATTTCATATAAATTGTGAGAAAAAAGTACTTTAGATAGAAAGATAGTGAGGGGAGTGGAAAGTGATGAAGTAAAGGAAGGTATCCAATTTCGCTATTATTGATGCACACGGGTGCAAGAAATATTAATGGACTGAAACGGTTGACATTTATCGGCACAAAAGAAATAAAGAGACAATGACATTTACGATGACAGCATTCATTGTCACCAAGTAGTTCTCAAAAAATAACAATTTTTTTTTTATTAATGTTAAAAACCAGCGTTTCAATATTAATTTGAATTCGAAAAAGTTATTTAAAAATACAAATTTTAATTGTACAATTTTTTAAGCAAAATGGGTATCGTTTTTATAATGGATTTTACAAATCAAAATTTAATATGAAGTGAAGGAATCTAATTTCAGTTTCAACGTGATATAATCATTTTGTAACTTCATTATTGCACGAGTAGGCAACTAACATAATTTCGTTAAAAATTTAATAAAAAAAAAAAAAAACACAAATTGAATTTAAAAGGAAAACTTTTTCTAGTCATTTTTAGACATTTTGATAAAGTTTAAGTTATTTGAAATGAATTATTTTAATTTGTTAAAATTTTACACGCAACACTTTTTCTTAAATTATAATAGTCTATACAATACAGTACTAGTATTTAGTTGTACCTGAGGATTAAGAACAAGCATTCCTGGATGATTTCTTATTTCCTTGTTTAATGGCACGTTTGTGGAAATTGATTGATTTCCAATAGAAACTGTAAATTGTGTTGATACGTCAGTTGTTGGTTGAAGGAAGTCTGGGTGGGCACAAGTGGTGCTGCTTAATTCACTGCACACACGTCCACTTAAAGCTATTCAAATAAAATAAAGAAATAATTAATAATTAGATTACCGTAATTAAAGTTTGTAGCTTAAACAATTTATTCTATCGATAACTTTCTACCTGAGAAATTCATACAATCCAGTTTTTAATACAAACAGAGTGAAAGTTTGTCTCGCGCCCGTTCTTATAGCCAACCATACGTATAAATGGCAAATAATTTGGAACTTTGTCAGCATTTTGAGCGAAGGGATAGGCGGTGTTAAGGTATTGTGGAACTACAGGGATTGGTCTATAAAGTCATAAGGGGGCTGGATTCGAGGGATAGCAATATCAATTTCAATCTGATTATGTGATCTGTGATCCATATCTTATGATCGGCAGTCTAAATGGGCCGAAAATAAATTAATAAACTTGCGCTTTTGTTAATAAAGTGAATAGAGGGGGGGATATGCTCAAGTAGCCGTGACGGAAGCAATTTTCCTACTTTTATTCCAACACTTTTCTCTCTATGCTTTATGTTTACATGAAATTGCCTTTTCCTATTAATTGATGACAGTTAATTTTACACATGAGATTTAAAAGAAATAAATTTCTGCTAACTAATTCTCTTCTCAAATTACCACCTTCTTTTCATACAACATTTTTTTTTTTATAGTACAGTTTGGTTTTTCCCCATAAGTAATTATTTAGTATAGAACAAAAAAAAAAGTGTCTTTTAAATTTATACATATTAATAAAGACAGACAATATTGATTTACAAAAAAAAAAAGTTGTAGCTTGTAATAATACTACAGTACTGTATAAAGTAGTCATCAGATGGCGCACTGTATAGAAAGTTGGAAAATATCGAGATGTGCTTTGATGCCGGGGATTAGTGACATCATCCTCCTACAACATCATCCCCTTTCGAGCCTTCGCACCACCCACTCGAGTAACCACGTTTCATGATAAATCGATGGCCTAGATGGCGTGCAAGCGTCATAATATGACGTCATTCTCACCTTAGCATTTCTCACACCCTCTTTCATTAATTTCTCGTTTCTTTTGAAAAATAATAAATACAAATTTGAAAAGCGGAAAATCGACGTTGGCTTTATATTTGAATAAAATAATTTTTAAATAAATAAATTATTATTGAAAAGCAAAACCTAATTATGGTTTAAAATATTGAAATGTAATTCTTTAGAGAAATTAATATGTTTAACAGATCAATATAACATAATGGTATATTTATGCAGTATAATAATAATAATAATAAAAAAAACTCATCCTTGTTGCTCAAATAGCAAAAACATTAGCAATTATTTTATTAATTCATAAGCCGTAATTTTATATGGATACGATATTTAAAAAAAAATGAATTTTGCAACCAAAAAATAAATAAATAAATCATCGCTAATGAAATCTATTTGAAAGCGGTTAAACAAACTGAATATTATAATACACGAATGATGTATTTACCTTAGGATGATAACCCTGGTATTTTGATGACCGAGTTCATGTTAACTTGAAAGTTGACACTGATTAAAGTCCTCAAAGGACACAACAATGTGTTAAGCTTAACACACATGCACAATACACACACACACTTTTCGGCGATATTTGTAGTTTAACTAATAATAACTACAAAAGTTATTTAATCCGGTCTAGACTATTTTTTCACAATGTGTAGTAGTATTACTTAGTTGAAGGTTAAAGTAGTAATAAGTGAGCGTGCAGAAGAAAGTGATGTCGATGTGTTTCGCATCTTCTAATCAAGTGAGCAGCTGAAGCGGCGTGCAAAGAGTTGAAAATATAACAGCAGCTGACGTCAGAGTTACGTCCGCATCGTCATTATCGAAAGCTATGCATGGGAGCTAAAAATAGACGGTGTGCGTGAGTTGCGCCGACTAGCATTGACGTCACAACTGCAGCATTTGACGTCACGCGTGTAAAGAGGGTGTGCACTTTGGGCTCGTATTAGTGTGGCACACGCGCCTGCCGCTGCTTATGCTCATAAATTAAATCAATAGCTGGCAACATTCCAACTTAGCTAACCAGAAAATAGCGAGTGAGCACACACGGTGACGTCATTGGCTTAACGCCAAACTCCTTCTCTAACACCCTCTGCCCACCCCCTTCACTCTTAACATACCTGATGACGCTATTTTTTTTTTTTTCGTTATCTCCTACTCTACACATACAAAATATTTCCGCTATAATTGTGCTGTTGCTGCTGCGGCTGCATGTAGATTGAAGCGCGTGACTTGCCTGATACTTTTATGACATCAGAGGGTTTCCTTTGGCTTGCAGCGCGTCACGCCTTTCAAACACGTGCTTTGTTTTTCATGTGTCTAGTTTAAAATAAGATTATCCAATTTTAAACTTTGGTGCGTGATGCTTCTCTCATGTGAATTTTTTTAAAATAGAAAGTTCAGAAACCCAAATTTTCTTTAGAAAATCTTCATTTGTTATAAAATCATAGTGGTCGTGTTATAGTTTCATGATATGTTATAGTGGTAAACAAGTACAGTAGTTTGATTAATGGTAAACTCCACGTGATTAATAACGAGCACATGTTTATTTAATGTTTTAGATGAGGAAAAAAAAAAAAAAGCTTTCGTAAAGCATAGAAATGACTTCAATTCATATTTATCAATTCAATTAAATCTCAGCTGCTATTATACCGGTAGAGGGTTTAGACAGAAGGATGTGAATGGAAAAGAGATAGCGCTAATCAATGAATGAACATTTTTATAGATATGTACCGGAATTATCATCCGCGATCAATGTTTAATTTATTTCTCCTAGGTGCATTTTTATTGATTTTCCAATAACAGGAAAATAGTTTGCTTTAATATTCTATTAAAAATCATATTTTTTTCTTCTTTTATTATCGAAGTTGAAAGTTTGTTTAACTGCAAATTTAGTAAGGTAAACAAAGAATTCGAAAAGCGCATTAAGAAAAAAATTATGCTTTTTAATTTAAAGAAAGTATTTACACAATGCTATTGTTCGAGTTAAATTAAATGCTATTTTAGGTGCAAATATAATACTGTATTAATTTTTGTTTTCTTAACACAAAATCGTTAAACGCTTTAATCTCTATTAAATCAATCTTAAACCGAGTACTGTACGTTAAGACCAATGCTAAGTTTCTAAAAATATGTAAGTAGAAATCAATTTTCCTTGTTTTTCATTTCGCTACCAATTTTCAAAGCAAAATTTATATACATCTCATTTCCGTTTTTTAAAGATAAAATAAGCAAACGGAAATAACCGGCTTTGCTATAAAGATTATCAATATGTACATGTATTAATAACTGGGTCTACAGCAACTAGCCTTTCCCACTTCCTGTTATGAAAGATTGACCATGCGATTATGTTAGACCGAGATATCAATATGAAAATCTCCACCATTCACCATTATAAAAAAAAACAACATTATATCATTTAAATTTAATAAATTTAATATCAAAATTTATTAAGTTTAATATCAAAATTTAATACTTAAGATAAACTGTCATCAATTTAATTCGAATAAGAGATTATTATTTTTTTTCTTCTACTATGATCATTTTGAGACAATTCCAACAACTAGACTAACATTGACCATGAAATTTCTCACGTTAATTTCATATCCATCAATAATAATTATTATTGTGGACTGCAGAAAATATAATTACGGTTCGAAAAATTATTATTAATGATATCTTTAAAAGCTAACATTAACTCCTCAAATCGATTTCTATATTATTAAGTTTATTAAGCTAATATTAAGACATATACTGTATAATGGAAAAAAAAAAAAAATGATAAAATCAATAAATGCCAGTACCTGAATAAGGTGATGTGTACGAGAGAGGTCCCGGGGCGCTAATACATCGAACTGTATTGTCAGTGACGGCGGTGGTAGAGGTGATGTCCAAAGATGATTGTCTTCGCGTGAATCTTTGATGGTGAGTTCGAGGAACAAAAGTATAGGTGGAGGAGGTATTTAGCAATGGATAGCTTTGAAATTCTTGGTTGAGAGAGGCCGGCGTCGAAGAGATGATCGGATCTCTTTCTTCCACTAATTCATCTTCTTCGATTAACAATTGAGTCGCCTCCTCCTCCTCTCCTTCCAAAACTGTACTCAATTCGCTGGGAATGGGCGACTTTTCCTCCAGGTCTTCAGTTATAACAGCAGACGCTTTCTCTGGATAAACTTGAAGAAATTCCCGCCAAAGACTTCGCATTTGTAATATCTCCACTGACTACTTAATTAAGTAGCGCTAGAATAGCTGATGATGATGAGAAGATGTTGATTGAACGCGCGAACACATTCACACATCGCCTGAATTGATAATCCAACATTCACTTTGCACTACTTTATAATATATATCCAAAAACGAATCCCGGACGCGATGAACTTTTAATCCGGTAATTAATTAAATCCAAGGATGTTTGTTTTCTTAGCAGAAAAAATCATAGATAAAAAAGCATAGAAAATCAAAATAATAAAATTTCCCGTAGTTTAATTTAAATATCGTTGAGAACAGTTTTATCCATTCTATATCCTATGGTCACTTCCTGTAGAGAGGCCGGTAACGGTGCTGCAATGTGAGTCAATTGATACGTGGGGTTATCCGTACACCTCAAGGCTAAGTCCGGGTTCAGAGGAATGGCCGGTAATTAGCAATTATTATTATCAAACGCCGGATTAACTGCTGGACATGATAATTAACCGGACATTAGATATTGAGCCCAGGATCCGGTTTGTGATGTCACGATTTTGAATGGGTATTAATATATAAATGAAGTGACCGTTACTTCAATTCTTTTTCATTCGAGGAAAACCACTTTCGGAGAATCATGCGTTAAATTGAAATTTTCTTTGGAAGTTTTTCTTGAAATTTTATTTTTTATTTTTCAAGACTTAAACGAGATTCGAAGAGCACCCAACGTTGATCGGTTCGGATCTGAACGTAAATGACAGCTGTTTGGTGCTTTACATTTACTTACTGTAGGCAACGACTAAAAATAACATACGGGTATACCTGCGTATGAGGCTAAATCTTACTGAGAAGCTAGAGGAAAAGGCTTAGCTATGACGTCAATCTGTCGACATGACGTAAGTAAACGCGATGACGTCGCGTTTGGCTTAGTCGCTGCTTAGCTCGACGACGTAGGTATTGATTGTTATTGATAAAAAAAAAACCAACTAGGAAATGCGAAGAGCTACGTAATATAATCAATAGTACCGGTGTTGCATTGTTTCGTTGCTTATTGAGTATTAAATATCAAGCAATTTTTTTTTTTTTGGTAGATAAATGCGAATTTTATTATGAAAAATAAATTTATTTTCCATTTTATACGTGAGGGAAAATCATCGAATTTGACCCTCCTATAAGTTTAAATATTTTATATAAGGGGTATTTTTTTATAGTAATATTTTTTTATAGTAATTTTTTTTAAATAATATTGACATGAAAAAAAAACATTTTATAATACCGGTAATAAATTGTAATGACTTTTTTTTTTTTTGATAGAAAAAAAGAACTACCAGACATGACCGCTATGGAATTCTTCAAACTATTAAGGTAATTGTGAAAATTATATTTTAATTTTAAACGCTGAATTTAAGGAATGAAAAAGTGTAAAACAAATTACCCGCATTTACGTTTAAAAAGAGTTAATATTCTGTGTCGATAAATTCCGTCTTATACTGGTGATGTAAAATTTTTTTTTGTTTATTTTTAATTCCAAAGCAGAAATTGAAAATAAAAAAAAATTGTTGCTTGAAAATTTCGAGTTTAAGTACATTCGAACTTGGTTATAACGTCATCGAAGAGAGCCCGTAATTTATGGTGTTATTCTTGATTAAAGTTACATGCGAGTAACCTTCAGCCCGCACGATATTTGAGGGCGATTAATTGGGCTAGTAACCATTGTTTCTAGATCAGATTTTATTTTTAGATGTAGATTTTTAGGAAATGTTTTTACTGTTTTAGAGAAGAAACAAAATTTTCGCGAAATTTTAAAATCTATACCGTAGGGATTAAGTTGGGTTCAATATTACATAAAACCTTTAAAAAACGGATGTCTTCTGATTTTTTGACGCAACAGCCGAGGCTAACGTCTGTTCTTGACCCAAAAACAGAGTTTTTCATGAGGTTAATACGGTACATAATAATTTCGTTGCGACGAAACACACCAAATATGTCGTTATATCCGAGGTAGCATTACATTCAAGTACGTAATAACCAAATTCTACTGTATTATAACTAATTCACACTTAAGCCGAATTTCGGAATAATTTTTTTTTATTAACTTAAAAAAAAAAAGAAAAAAATACAAACAATTACAAAGCGTTAGTTTTAATAATACTGTCATAATGATTATGTCATGAGCGATGACGTAAGATAAAAATAATAGTTAACATAGTGAGTCATCCGATTCGACGTTACGTAGAAAGTACAGAAGCTAAACGCTTCTCGATAAAATTAATGATGTCATAGCGATTCATGCTTAGCGAGCACCACTTTCTTTTCACTCTCTTTAAAATACTATTTAAAATAAGACGGATGCTCGAAAGGCTTTTAAATTAAGATTAACTTATCCACGTTAAACGTCGCAAATTATTCGATGGCATATCTTCTCTTAAAAAAATGAATTTTCTAATCATGTATTATTTCGTTTTAAAATGCCAATCAATAATACTTATTTGTCAATTTTAATATTATTATGGGAATTTATAAATTAAGAAATTATGAAAAGACTAATATTATGTTAGTTTAATGTTTCCATTTAATTAAATTAAATGGAATATTAAATTAAGTGAATTTAAAATTTTTGGATTTCAAAATGAAAATAATTTTGGATAGGTTACTGAATTCCTCTCCTTAAATTAACTTTTATCTCAAAAAAATGATATAATTTCATTTAGTAAATCATAATATTTTTGATAATCAAGAAAACTTTGGCTTAAGTTAAATTTTGAAATTGTATACGGTACCGGTATAATATTATTATATTTTTTTTTAAAACAAAAAAAAAAAAAAAATGCTTTTATAAATTCACATTTTTATAATTTTGTTACAACCAAAGTCTTGTGTACAATTAATATAATAATTAATATGGGTTATTTTAAAACTGGTACTGTTGCATCTAGTAAAATATTACTAAATTTATAATTTTTATTTTAGTAAAATATTTTTAACTTAATATTTTTTATTTAATAATTTTTTAAAAAAAAATCTCTAATGCATTATTTCTTGATGGTAAAAGTTAATTTTAGGTGAAAAAGAGATCTTAATATTAAAAACAAACCAAAACTCGATTATTTTACTATTTTGATTTTCAATATTTCCTACCTCAACTTTGAATAATCCATTATTTTTTTTCTAATTTGTACAAAAATAATTCCAATCGAAACATTTTTACTTTTAAAAAAATAATCCTATAAAAATAATCCAAGTAATAAGAGCACACATAATAATGTTGTCCGAAGGTTGTTTTTAGTCTACAAGTTGGTTTTTGGGGCAACTTATTTTTTTTTTTAATCCATATTATTAGGACACAATAATCATTAGCTGGTAAAAAATCAACGCTGGTAACATTTAATACGGTGTCTATGATACGATTTACGGCACAAACACAAAGCACTACGGTCAATGGATAAAAATAATTTCCATGGGATGTGGTAAGAAATTAAGCTAAAACGCTGCATCCAACAACAGTACGCCATTTTCCACTTCGTCTTTCCACTCGCAGGCACTCACTCTCTCCTATTCCTCTTCGCTATTCCTCAGAACTCACTTGGGCGCTCCGAAACAGCCTGCATTGACGTCAGCGCGTATTGACGTCACGCTTCCTTCTCACCCGGTTGTCTTGCCTATTTATACAATCGTCGTCATAATGATGCACGTATGACGTCAAGCGCATACGAATGATGCTTTGGGTGGCATCATCGAGACTGGAGAGAGCAAATGAGCCACCCCACCCACGTTTTTCTTTTCTATTACGTTTTTACTATCAGTGCAAAGTTATTTTTAGAATTGTGATGTCAATTGATTACTTTGCAAAGCCAGTATCTTATTTTAAAGCATTTTTGCCGCTGTACCTTCCTCCCAACCACTCACAGCACCAGGGATTGTTTATAATTATGACGTCATGATTAATTAGGGAGGGGGAAGACGTGTGACGTTGGATGCTTTTTCTGCAATCTTCAACAGTGCATCCGATAGAAAACAACAATAATGTTTTGATCAAAGATCGAAAGTAAGCAAAAGTGGTTTTACGTCACGTTTTACATCGAAGATGCTTAATTTAGGTTCGAAAAATAACCTATTTATAAAATTACTGCTTCCATATCTTTATCTGAAAGAAAATAGATTTTTAAATTACTTAGTACCGTAATCAATAATATTTTTCCCTAAGATATGATATACTTTTGGCCACAAATAGAAAGTTGATGATCAAACGCCCATACACTTGAAGTCTTCAAATAATTTAGTTACAAAAGATGCAATGGTTCAGTGGTGTATCCAGGTTTAAATACCAGGGGGAGGGCGCTCGTAGTAATTAAGGAAAGGCCCCATTTGCCAAATTTAATAATTTCAATTACATGTACAGGTAATTAGATTAATTAGGATTATGTAGATATTAATGTATAATACGAACTTATTAATTATAAGTACCGGTACCGATATGTATTTTTTTTTTTTTTTACATTTAAAATTAATTAAGAAGAAACCTTGCTTTTGGAGACTTTTGAGTTGGCCGTATCACTTGGTAGAATCTTAAAAGGAAAATCTAGTTTAAAAATTGGTCAGTTTTAGTTGGAAATTATACTTTTGATATTTTCTTGTCCATAATTCCCTAAATAGACAATCTTTGATCGATCAAGCGTTGAATTTTAACAACACCGTGATATTAAATTAAATTTAATTTGGTGTAACAATATTGATTTTTATTTACTGACCGAGCGTTTAATTTATACAACTTAAAAAAGGTTTTAAAATTTGATGTAATATTATTAGATGATCGTATACTGATAATATCACTGTTTTATCCACTATGGAATTGCTTTGGAAAATAATTGTAAAGTGTTGCTTTTTTTTTTTTTTTTTTTTAAATTAATTTTGCGATCGTATTAATTTTATCAAGGTGATCAATAATTTTTTGTTGTAAACGGGTTAAAGCGCCTTAATCTTATTGCATGTCTAGTTGAAATACAGTACAGTACTGTACATGTATAATAAAGGAAAAATTTTTAGCTGAGATTCTTTGCTACATTGCAGCGCCATCTGAGTACCGAGTGGTAAAGCATGTTGCGTGTCAATTTCAAAAATGATATTTTGAGAAATTTATACTGTACCAAAATATACTGTAATTTGGTGTACAGTATTTAAATATTTTTTGTTCTAAAGTTCCAAAGAGAAAAATTTACAATTAAGGCACCGGTAACTGTGAGCACACAATAATACGGTATTATTATTGACTTTTTTTAAACGTAAAATTGATCTTTTTATAAATTTTTTTTTTTTTATTATTTTGTGTTTATTTGTTTTTTTTTTATTAATAGCAAGATTAATAGGGATAAACGGTGCTGACCCTACAGCAGTATACAGTGTAATCTTGCTAATCCGATCTAATAATAAAATAAATAGGACTACATAAATAGGACATAGTATAAACTAATGAATTGTATTTTAAATGATAAATTAAAATGGAAACTTGGGGTGGGGTGGGGGGGAAAGAACATTTAATTTTTTGTTATGTCTCGAGGTTGTTAGCGTAGTAGAAATAATTATCATATTATAATTTCATGAATCAAATCGCCAAAACATTTAATGAGGAAATCAAAAATAATAGAAATCAGTGAATATTTGGTTTAAGAATTCAAAGAAATCAGCGTAATAATTAGTAAATGCAGTATTTTATTCACAAATATTGGGGAAAAAAATATTGGGGAAAAATATGACTCGTGATTTAATTAATTTGAGCAATCTAATTGGCTCATACGTAATCATAAACAAAACGCAATGTATGAGCTAAAAGTTCCCGCGGCTACGTCATCAACAGCCGTGGATAGTTTGGTTCGACGCTGAATGACGTCATAGATTATGAGTGATGATTCGTAATCAAAGACGTCATTCAGGGTAAATATTTATAAAGTAGCCAGTTAGTTCTCCCAACGAGTTAATGAATTTCAGATGAATATTTTTCAATACACTGTAATAATTAATATTATACACTGTACATGATTGTCATGTACTGTAACTGTGCTGGGGAATAATTAATTTTCGGTGATGGCATGGTAACGTAGCGGATTGTAGCGTACGATCTACGTCATCGGTTGTTGTTGAAGTTAAATTTACTGTTAAAATGGCCGTCAGTTACTGTAGTAGTTGGAACTTTCTCGGTGGTTTCTTTTGCTCAAGATTTACGCGGAAATTGACGTTGTATAGGGTTCGACAAATTGTAAATTAACAACAACTAAATGCGAGGGGATATTTTTATATCGTTGTGGCGGAATAAATACGCTGCAAATTTGTGCGTTGAGACGGTGAGGCGCTGCGCGTCGGAACGAGAAATGTGCTGAGCGATTTCAAGGCCCTAGCGATGTCTTTTATTCTCAATACTTATCGAAAACGACAGGTAGGATCTTAATAATGTTTATAATTTGTCTACAACATGTTAGTTAATTGTTTCGTTAATTAGTTTGTTTAGAAAAATAAGATATTTATTTAATTTTTTTATAGATTTGAAAACGTGTTTGAAATTTTTTTTGCCATGTGCGCCGTTCGAATTCGTAGTAGTGACGGAGCCGTGGATGAATACTCTGCCATGATAGCCTCCTTAGTTATTCGAATCCTAACAGTAATTCTTTGTTAACTTATTATTTATCATAATTATTGAAACAGCTTTTTTACCTAAACTTATAACTTAACTCTAAATTGGGTTTAAAACGTCACAGCAGACGGCAAAATCTGGCTGGAGGTATACCTCCATGCAGTGGCTGGAATTGAATCGGTTAGTTAAATAAATATAATTATGCTCCACTTTTGGCACTTTCGGATTTTTTTAATGTATACTGTAGAACTTTTCAAGGCCTATCTTGTGGCAAAAAAAAAAAAAAAAAAAAATTCTAAACATGAGTTTTTGAAGTTTTTGTGCTGAAGAAGGAGACTTAGTCAAGGAGAAATCTTCAACTCTTTAACAACCTCCGTTACCATGACGGTGCTCTCATACTGTTACAGGGTAGTCACTAATAATTATTTAATCCTGCATTATTATTATCTAAATTCAACTACTTTGAGTTATAAAAAGAAACCACAATAATTAAAAATGATGGTGAATTACTGTCTTAACCAGCTTTAATAACTTATTTTTCAAATTTCTCTACCCGACCAACTTAAAAATAGAGAATAAAACAATTTTTTCCTTCTCCCTCCGCCTATTTTTATTTTGTTTTTAATAATAATGTAAATATTAACTAAAACAAAAACCTGAAAATTTGTGTTTTTGGAGTTGTTTCCGTCTCCAATTAAATTTAACTAACCGATTCATATAAAGGCAATTCTCACTGACGCCGCACGAGTATACCTCCAGCCAAATCCAAGCAGACGAATATTCATGTGATAGCCAATGCTCTCCTTTTACTTATTATTTTAGAATCTGGTTTTGTTAATGCACAATTATTTATTTGTAACTTAATAATTTTATCTTATGTTTTTCTAGGTTCGTTAATACGACGATGGTGCTTCATTCATCTCGCATCCATTTCAAATGCTCTTGCAGTTTGTGCCAGTGACTGTTTACACGACTTCTCCATCATTTGGGGCAACAAAAATCCACAGCCATCCTCGGTTCTCACCATAGCCGCATGTCCAACCTAAGTGCAGACGGTCAGGTAACCACTCAATTACTTTGTTAGGGCTAGATTACACTCCAATGGCGTACCTGGAAAACAGCTTAACGAATGAGTAATTACAGGTGTTCACATGACATTCAAGTGGGATTCTGAGCACCTTGATTCTCATTCGTCAGGCTTTTTTCCTGGGAGTAGTGTGTTTTCAATTTAGATCGGACAAAAGGATCTGTTTCATCTTTAACTGCAAAATGGTATTAAGTTAAGTTAGCCTCCGATTTAATACGATACAAGCCTGAGCCTTGCATTTAACTTTCTTCCCCACGCTGGTCACGGGGAAGAAGTCTTCCCCACGCTAGTCACGGGGAAGACGCAAGGTGTATCGTGCGTAGGTTCACTTCACCAATAGCATTGCTGCTTTGGTCGCGCGAATGTTTTCACAACTACAGGTGGTTAATGGAAGATGCACCGATTTTATTTCAGCTCCGTCATCAAGTATTATGGCATGCGTTTTGGAATTATTGTGGAACATTGCGTTTTGGAATTACAGTATTGTGGAACATTGCGTTTTGGAATCGGTGTTGGTCGACGATTCAAAAGTTTCTATATTGAAATGTTTATTACTGTATTTTTTTTAAATGATTAGTTTATACGCCATTGGAACTAGATAACTTTTAATTTTTGATTTAAATGTAAGAAGGGTAAAAATATTTCGTGAGGTTTTATAGAATGGCTTTTTGTTTGGAGTTGCTTTTGTTGGTTTAAGATATGGAGAAGCCAATCGAGATTAAGTCTTAGCTTTTGTTTGTACGAATCTACTGTTGCTTTATAATAATTACCCACTTTTAGTTTGATCGCTAAAGTAAGGGCGAAATAGCGAATGGCTATCATACCGATGGGTACCGCTTTTTTAAGGGTTGGGTTGGGTATTTTTTTGAATTAAGATACCATTAACTTTCAAACTCTTGAAAGTTTTTAAGCAGGGGAAGAAACGTTTTCTGGAATTTAATAGATGTTTTTAGATTTTATAAACCATAAACTTTTCTAGAATTGAATAAACAATTTTTTTAGAATTCTATAAACCTAGAACTTTTTAAAGGAACTTCTAGAATTTATAAGGGCTTAAGTTGTCTACAATTGCATGAAACGTTTTCTAGAAATTAAATCTAATGTTTTCCTAGAGTTTTGTAAGGCATTTTTTCCCCCGCTTTTTTACATACCGGTAATTCATGCATATGGCATCCATCTTGAATTTAGTTAAAAGTGATGTACAGTATTTCGTACTTTTTGGCACGCAAGCCAAAAAAGGTTGGGAAGCACAGGGGTATATTTAGCGTTCCTTTTTCGTCATCAGTTGCATTGATATTCGTAAGCTTCATAAATTTGTTGATGGGAGTTAATCAAAATAAACGACAATCGTGCTAATTGAAATTGAGCTTGCGAATATTTTCTATATAATGCGAGTTTTGTAGTGACTGGCATTAATGTATGATTAGTATTTAATTATTTGTATGGGCATTGTAATTTTACTTCAAAAGAGATGGCACATTAAATTCAAATAGCCTATAAGGTAGTGCCTCAATTATTTACACTTTCAGCCAATTGTAGCCTACTATTCGAGTGAGATTGTAGTTATGCACGAGTTGCAACTATTATTTGTGATGCACGTTTTGCTATTTATGCTGCAGGAGTAAGGTTTTGCATCTGGCGCACTTTTTTTAAATGCGAATTTTTGTTTTCTTTATGAGTTGGCTACTCGTTCGAGTTTCTAAACAAAAAGTCACGAAGGAGAGAAGCCAGTGTTATGTGTACTTAAATTAGTGATATTATTTTCCAAAAATCGATGAATTTTAATTTGAAGAGATCAGATTCATGATATCAATGTAGGCCGACGACTTCTTTCCTATTGTCGCAATTTAGAGACAAAATAGGGCAATTTTGAGAGAACTAAAACTTCAATTTCTCTTGCAAAATTGGGCAATCAAAACTTAATATTAATTAAAACTAACACGTTCTAGTGCACTATTTCCTGTGATCAATGTGTTGGGATGCGAGTCTTCGCCATTCCTTTGCTTGAGATCCAAGCAGCAATTCGAGGATAAGGATGCCATTTTGCGGTTGTGATA